>APFE030662850.1:66201-91830 GCA_000404065.3 Pinus taeda
TGACATTACTGGTTGTCTTCTTCCCACACCTTAGTTACGGTTTTACATCATTGGCTGGTAATCAAGTGGTTTCTACCATGTTCGACATCGACTCATTTATTCACATGGCTAGAATCGTACCAATTCGGGAAGTAGAGATGAAGACCCTGGAGCTAGTTTCCACCATCCAGGCTGCAAGGAGTTTTGTATTCATTATGTTGTAGACCAATCATAACAGATGGTTGCGCCCATACTGTGTCTACACGAGTCTATGATTATGATGTATTATGAAATCATTCCTGTATCAGAGTAGTTAGTCCAATAGTTAAAAGTTTTTGATCTGAGTATGGGAATGCCTACCTCAGCGATGATATGATCTTATACATGTATTTTGTGTTAAAAATTGCAGGTTCTGACCAGGCTCTCCACGAGATAATCCTTGAAATGATAAAGTACTTCACCCTTCCTAGATGATATAAAACCCTTATCTATTACAGGGTTCGCACTTTAGGGGGCAATCTGTTACACTGAAATTTGTCACCATGACTATCTGCAGTTAGTATGGCTCCATCAATAGTCATATTATCCTCCTTGTCAAGCCTTATACCTCTGCCTTCATGTCAAACTTCAAAAAGAGAGAAAGTCATTAAAAATCATGTTTATCTCTGGGTACGCAGGTTCTCTCTACCTTGCCTGCGTGTACGCATCCCAAGCTCATTGTACCTGCGTACTTGTACGCTCTGTAAGTCAAGGGATGGGTGCGTACTCCTGTAAAGGTCAAAAGGGCGAGTTTCATCTTAAAAAAGTTACTTGTGGTCACTTCTAGAGCTTTCTAGAAGAGTGTTTGACGTGTATTGAGCGCCTCCAGATGGTTCATGCATCCCTAGGATAGAGGAACTTATCCCATCAAGAGAGGAGCTACCCCATCCAAAAGAGGGAGTATCCCATTGATGTTGGAACTGAATAACTTCCTCTAGAACACTATAAATACAGGCATTGGGCCAGGGGAGGGGAGGTTGAAAGCTGAACATTCCAAAGGGTAGATGCTGCTGGAATTAGGACTTCCATTGTAAGCTTGTGAGGAGAGATTACCATCCTTTTTTGTTTCATTTGGAAGTGGGTGAGCTTGTCAAAGTAGAGGAAAACTCTTGCTGGACCCTGGGAGGAACTTGCACAACACCAAGGCTCAGGTTGTAATGGTTTCTTTTGTTTCCTTAATTCAAATAAGTCCATTCTTCTCAATGATTTGTTGTTAATGAATTGTTTCATATACTCCTTGGTCTATATGTTGAATATGTTTTGTTTTATGAGATATTCAGGTGTTATGTAATCATTTGATTGTTAGTGTATGCAGGTTTCGAAGTGAAGGAGGAGCTCATCTGGATCAATGAAGCTAGACTACTACAACAGCGTTGGATTTGAGGTAGGATCGAAAACACACTTGGTTTCTCATATGATAATGCATGTTTAGAGAAGGATTTCTCTTAATTGTCTTGTTTGTCACTAGAGAGTCTTAGGCTCCTAGGGAGGTTAGTTTTGTCCGCAAAAATATATCGGTCTTTGAAGACTGGTCTTCCTAAGTTGATACAGGCATTCAGGGTCAGTTTGTTGAGTTTCAGCATAAGAAATACGAGATGGGATTCCATATGAACAAACAAGAATAGACCATGTTGTCGAAACAACCCTTGAGTGGACTCCAGCTAGTGACTGATAACTAGCCGAGACAGATGGTATACAAGAAAACATTGTAGGAACAACAATAGGAAGCTCTGTTGTAGATGTATCAGATGACACAGTCCTAGATGTTGATGGTTGCTCAGACATGTTTAGTCTATCCAAAATATTTCCTAGCGAATCGATAGGAACTTGCGATGAAGGATGATTAAAAGAACTAACTTCAAGAGTAGAAGGATACAGATGAATCGTAATTCTGAAATGTAATGGGGTATTGGATGGGGGATCCTCTACTACCTCCCCTATAGCAATTATACTACGTGGAAGAGGTAAACCATCGGGTCCATAAAAGATTTCTCGGGCTGAAGAAGATATAGCTTCTGCAGTGACAGATACTAGAGGTGTGACACCTCCTGAATTCTGGAACTCAACTTCCAGAGGTTCTAGTAAGTGACCTTCAGTCTTTGAATCAACTCTAAATGGAGCTTTTTTAGGTATAGAATTGTCCACCATTACACTAGGATCAGTTCTAATGTCCTCTTGTAACTGCGGAACTTCTTCTATAAAGACGGATGTACCAAAAGTGATCAAAGTAACTGTAGTCTCTGACGATGTTGAAACACAAGTTTCAAATAAACCAAGTGAATTGGACTCAGTTAAATGAGACCATTTTTCCTAGAATGGCTTCGTTTCCAGAGTCAAAGACAGTTGACTCGCTAGTCTCTGTGAACGATGAGCTTTTGATTGACTTTCTTCCACAACTGCGAATTACTTGATCAACTCAAAATTAAGGGGAAAATGATGTTATTATGAATTAATAACTTTTAATGACACTTTGACACAACTTTACTTTTTCAATTTTTAAGAGTCGAGAAAAAGCTAAAGATGACTCTAGTCCCCTTCGATTTTTAATGAGCCCGAAATGACAAGTGCTCAGAAGGACCTTTTCTTTTAAGGAGTCAAAAAGGAATGAAAGTGACTACTCTGGAAATCTAGACAAAGGGATTACCAAACCAATTGAAAAACTACAATATACACCTTGGTGATAAATTAAAGAGAAATTACCAAAGACTTATATACAACAATCAATCTTCCTGAATGTTGTGTTCAGTGCATTGCGATCGATAGTGCGGCAGACATGACTTCCTATGGATAAACGATGTAAGCCTATTGTGGTCTCCCAATATATACTCGATGGTACAGGGAACACAAGCCCATTCTAGCACTTGTCATATCAAAGAGGAGCAATCACCCAACCTTTGATGAAAATGATAGTTACTAGATTTCACAACGCCAGAACACGTCTCTAGCCTAGATCTCTAGATGTGTTGCATTAGATTCCAAAGCATTGTTAAGTTCATTGAAATTTATTTTAGAGTTGATCTTGTTTAATAGTTTTCCTTTCAATGGTTCACCATGTTATGTAGATGTAAAATTCCTAAAATGCAATCTACAATGATAAACAATCGTTGTTTATTTTGAGCAATGAAAATCCTAGCTACTAAGGAAAAAAGATTACGATTCTTTCAAACAAAGAGCAAAGAGCACACACTAAATGCACTTTTCCTAAATCATTCTTCGCACACAATCTAAATGCAAATGCATGTATTTTTTTTTCGTTCCCCTTAATGTGAAAAATGCCAAAAAAGGAAAACTAAGTATAGCAAAGATCTGAAATATTTTACTCAAAGCGACATTTTGACAATTTCTTTTTCAAAATGGAAAGGAAGACTAAACGAAACTTTTCAATTTCGAATAGAAAATGCTTTCAAGTATTAAAAAATCAAATCAAATGCATGACAAAAGGTTCAATCAACTATCCAAGGAAGGTAGAAGGAAGACTCAATGACACTTCTCTTTTTGATACAAAACAACAGTTACGACACTTATTGTACCAAAACGACAGTTCAATTTAAGCAACTTTTTGACAAAGGATTGTAAATGATGGACAAATACATAAAAACATTTACTAATCCTAATCAATGGAGGCTGATCTATGTAATGCAAGTAGGCTTCAATAATGAGGTACTATTCATAAGTAGCAAATCAACTAAACAGAGATGAAAACAAGGACAAAAACCCCAAATTTCAAGAAGGGAAATAGGCTTAGTCAGTCATCGCACCTATGCTTCACAGAAACAAGTATGAATCACACCTGCTACACTCAAGAAGTGTGATGCATACTAGTTGATAATGATAGACAGTGCGATGGGCCAGGGAGCGCAACTGAGATGGGTTTTGGCTCAAATTTGTAGATGATTTTAGTGAGTTAAGTTGAGCTATGATGGAAAATAAAGAGAAAAGTACAAAGGTATGATCTTGCAAGGTTACTGAGCTACCAAAAGGGCATCTAGAATGCTTGTAAGTCAATTTTTCAATTCATAAACTAAACGAAAGATTGACTAAAGCAGCATTCATCTACTATGCAATTGCAGAGCAAGAGTAGTTCGAAGGCTATCTGGCTAACTTCAGGCTCCGTCTATGGTTTATAAAACAAACAAAACAACAAAAAACAAACACCTATTCGTTCCCTAGTAGAGTCGCCATTTTTTTTCCAGGAAAACTAGTGTCTTTTCGATCTGCTAGCCCTCTAGGATTGGTAACTATCCTAGAAACAAACAATCAAAGCAATTTGGGATTTCCTCTATGTATGACAGATAAGAGAGAGGCAAAGGAACCAACTTGGATCTTCCACTTTACTCCTTGCTTGATCTCTCTCCCCCTTGACAGAGCTTGCAACTCCTCTCCTACTTATCCTGCTTAGAGAATACATGTAGAGACAAAGTAACAAAACACCATCAAAGCATCTCAATCTATTATATCATAAACATTGTAGAATCAGAAATACAATGAACATACAATGGCATTCACAAATAACAACATTCATAAATACGTGATTGTATGAAGGAAAAATCAAAGAACTTTATTAAAATGGAAGGGAGAATTACAACCCAATTGTCTGATCCAGCATCATCCTCCCAGCATCAAAGCCTTCTTCAACTCATGAAAAGCAAGATCACACCAAAAATGCAATGCTCTTTCTCAACCATAAACTATCAACACTTCGTTGCAAATTACAAAATTCTAGCCCCTAGATCTCTCATACGAGGGATCAATTTATAGATGTGTGCAAGGGTATGAGTCATCTCTAGGTTTTTGATTAGTGTCATTCCACTTGTTGTTTTTGGTTCCACTTGGAGATTTCTTAGATCTCTTACACATCCCTGGGAAAATTCAGAGAGGAAAGTGTCATAGGAGAAGTTTCTAGAATATTCCATGAGCATCCACTTAGCAAACTGTCTCAGACATTTGTCCATCCTTACTCATCGCACCCTACAGAAGACCTCTTCTGTGTGCATCGCTCCTGGCTAGTGTAGCAGTTAGTATGCATCACACCTTGATAGTGAAGCAGTCAATATGGTCCTGTTTTGGCCAGTTCTGAGTGGTTTTTTAGGTGGAACTTCTGGGGAATGATGTAATCAGTTGACCATGATCCTTTAGCATATGAAACAACACTTTTAGGGGTTAAAGAGCCCTTAGTTTATCGACATATAAGATGGGGTTTCAGTGCCAAAATCTGTCTATAACAACCCCCTATTTTCCCATGCCTCGAAATATGGGCACATTAGATCCAGAGGTCAAAATTTAACCAAAGAGGGCTCCAAAAAAGGATGTTTTTAAATTACTGTGTTTACATGTTTCATCTACATTTTCGCTTTGCACTCCCTTCCTAATCCACTTCCTACCTACCCTCTTTGAAAACCACTTCCCTATTACATTTAAATCTTATATGATTGGTAGGAATATTTATGGTCCATTAGATTAATCGAAATGATTAATTGTTCTTTTTATGGAGTTAAAACTTCACCAGCTTGGATAAGATTTTACAAGTGAAATTCATATATCAATTACAGGTGCATGTAAAAAAAATTTACATTTACAGGTGAAATGAATTCCCGGGTGCAAGGAAATGGATTTACAAGAGAAAATAAAGGGAAACTTTTGCAATCATATGTTTATGAAACTAATGTACAGGTGAGAAAAAATGAGATTCATGTACACGTGAGAAAAAATGAGATTCATGTAAATACATTTTACGATGGGAGGCTGAGGTAAAAGAGGCCAAGGTGAAATAAATTTACAACTACATGGTGAAATGGATTGTGAAATAAATTTACAACTACATGGTGGAATGGATTTACTAAAATAAAGTTACAACTACATGGTGAAATGGATTTACTGGTGCAGGTGAAATAAATTTACAACTACATGGTGGAATGGATTTACTAAAATAAATTTACAACTACATGGTGAAATGGATTTAGTGGTGCAAGGGAAATCAATTTCACAGTACATGTGAATTTGAATTTACTAGTGTAGGTGAATTTAGGTTAATAAAAGTAAATGGAGGATAAGTCACAATGAGTTTTTGGAAAAACAACACATGGTTTTGGGAATACATGAAAAGGAAAAACAAGACATAATTTCAAATAAGTGGATGAATTTTTCAATAAAATTATTTAAGATGATATTTTCTAAATTTCACTTAGTAAATTCATGAAAATATAAAAATATAAAATTCATTTGCAAAATATTTGAAAACATTTATAAAATATTTCATTCCAATTATTTTATGACATTAGCGAGGCATTGTCAAAAAGTGACATAAAATCATTCCAAGCAAATCTAAATCTTCCGCGATGGCTTCACAAACCCCAAGTTTTAAGTCACACAATTATCAATTGAAAGACAAATGGAAAAATCAGCGACTCTATATTTCAAGGGCATGGAGATATCATCATTCATAAGACACTTAGCAACAAAAAACCAGTAGACTGAGGATAATTATGCAGATTTTCAACGATCATTCAACTAATTTCCAGATATCAAGGCACAATACTTTCAAACAATTCCAAATTCCTGGTAGAATATCTAGGGATTGTTTTATTTTTAGTATATTTCTTAGGATATTATTCCAAAAATATTGTAACCATTTAGGAGAATTTTATTTTGTATATTCCATCATTCGTAATAAACAGGAGTTGGATTTTGATGCCAAGAACATGTCATCTTTGTTAAACTTTTATTATAGAATCCCTAATGTAAGCCTTTTGGCTCTAGTTTATGGCAAGAACTTGTGTTTCTTATTATTTTTCCAGTATTTTCATACTCTCTTTCTGCACGTGTTCAAGTTTTCATAGAAGATTCTGGGTAGGAATAGATTGAGTATCAATCTTTTTGAAAACCCCCCAAAATTATAATCATTTAAAGGGATCAGCTTATTAGACTATTTGTCTGAGATAGCTCCTCTACATATTTACTAATTACTTCCTTCTGTCATTCTATGCCATGTGTTTTGTTGGGTTGTATAAATTTTCTACACGCATCCAAATCTACCTGATTGATTAAGTATTGAGTTTGATTGCTTAATTATTAAGAATATCCTTATTCTTCTATCAAATCCTTTATAAATCATGTTATTCTATCAGGTTGGAATCTAACACTTTGAGGAAGGACTCTATAAGAGGGGTATTTATTCATGAACAAGGATTCTGTAATCATGAGAAACCACCCAAACTAAATCATAAATTTGGCCACTATGCTTCATAGGCTATTGTTCAGTGATGGCAAACACCATTAAACAAGGCCTTGTAACAAAACCCCTCTAGCTCAAGGGTCATCTTGAACCTAAAGGTTGGTTGAGTTGGTTTCTTGGCATAGTTTTTGCAGCCAAGGACTGCCTACGGGAGACGAGTACAACATTTCGCACCATTGTAGGGGAGTGAAGTAACGAAATGATGTTTTTCTCTAGAGAATGATAAAGATTAGACCTATTCCTTTCTGGTGAATGAGGGGTACGTATTTATTATTGGTTTCATTGTTTTCACTTGGAAACTCCACTTTGTCATATGGCGATTCGATTGGATTATCGAACCCACTGTTTTAATACCTTAGCTACACAAGGCTCATTAATAGTTGCAAACAACAGAATATGTTTTTTCCTCTCAGCCATGATCAGAAATATAATATTTCCACAGAGGATGCAGGTCCCAAAGTTCACTTGTGAGTATAAGTTTCCTATGGAATTTGAATTTTACATTGTATATATTTTTCATATTTTCATCTATTGGAAACGTGGTTTGTCAATAAATGCACTC
The DNA here is from genome assembly GCA_000404065.3 of Pinus taeda. NCBI lineage: Eukaryota > Viridiplantae > Streptophyta > Pinopsida > Pinales > Pinaceae > Pinus > Pinus taeda. Next base: position 74,013 of record APFE030662850.1, read on the forward strand.
CTCACTTGGTTACATTATAAAGCAGATTATATGTAATGGCGTAAAGTTTTTCATTTCAGTTAGATAGAGGTGTGTGGCATTGATTGGTTATTTTCAGATTCAGTGTGCAGTAGATCAGTGGTTGGTTTGCAGCATAAGGATTATTTCATTTTAAGAAGTTGGTAAGTAGTAAACGAGTAATTATTTTTAAAGCAACAGTGTGGGAGGTTTTGGTGAGATTTTCTTAACTCTTTTAAGATTTGTATTATTTCAGTTGGGAATAATCAACAATGGATAGACAGACAATCTTTTTTATATTGGTCATATGTTTGATGTCATACTTACATCAATTGTCTTGGAGAAATCCTATCTAGGTTGGACATCATCATTTAGTTTTATTCTACATCACTGTTTGACAGTAAGAGAGATGTTGTTGAGAGTATTAGAAATGAAAAAAGTGGAAACAAAAAGTAATACTCAAATTAATTTGGATGCCTAGACATTGACAGATTCTCAACTATGAACTCTTTCATGTTTTTGCAACATATAAATGGGAGAGTTGATGTTTCCAAGGACATAATTTTTAGTTGCAGCAACCTTGAAATTTTCATGTACCACAAAAACTTAAAGGTATGGACTGTACATCAGAAATCAAGTTATTTTTAATGAAGCTTTGAATATCACTTATCAAACATCTCATATCTAATCCAAATCTAAAACAATTGTTGGTGAATGAAAGGGTTGTGATGAGCATTGGATGGGAACACCAAGCCATGTTGAAAATTGATATAAAAAGCAAGATATATTATCAGATCTAAGAAAAGGATTTGGAATAGGTCACAAGTTTTAGTGGTCAGATTATAAGTTGAGGTTACACTTAAATATTGCAGTGTTCAGGGAGTATCAGTATGATTATAGCAGGATGCAACTTCAGTTCTCAAGTTGATGGCATGACTCCATCACCCAACAAAAAGGCAGCTAGTCTACTAGTTCTCTGCATCCCACAAGGGGAAGTAGTCCCCATTGGAGCCTATGTTGTAACATATTTTGGTACAATGAAAATTATAGATTTTCAATGAGAAATTGCCAATTTCATTCTTGGCCAAATGCTAAGATATATGTTGATTAAATACTTTTGAATTATTTATAAATACTTTATTTATATATAAATAATCGTATTTTTGTAAAAATATAATCAGATATTTTTATGGAAATATCTTTTTAAAGTTAAAATTTATGTTATAAACAATTAATTGGATAAGCCTAATTGCAAAGTCGGTTAAAAGGTCAAATCCCCTAACCCACCCCACACTTAACCATTTAAGCCTCCTATTTTCCCATGCCTACAGATATGGGCATATTATATCCAAAGGTTATAAGTATATTTTGCACCCCAGTGCTTCCAACAGTTAAAAAAAGCGGCTCCCAAAAGGGATGTTTTTAGATCACTGGTTATAAATATATTTTGCACCCCCAGTGCTTCCAACATTTAAACAAAGGGGCTCCCAAAAGGGATGTTTTTAGATCACTGCTTTTTACACGTATCATCTACTTTTTTATTTTTATGGTCCCTTGGATTAATCGAAATGATTAATCATTTTTTTATGGAGTTAAAACTTTAGTTCTTCACCAGCTTGGATAAGATTTTAGAGGTGAAATTCATTTATCAATTACAAGTTCATGTAAAACAAATTTACATTTAGAGGTGAAATGAATTCTCGGGTGCAAGGAAATCGATTTACAAGATAAAATAAAGGGAGAATTTTGCAATCATATGTTCATGAAACTAAAGAGGCCAACGTGAAATAAATTTACCACTATATGATGAAATGGATTTACTAGTGAGGTGAAAAAAATTACAACTACATGGTGAAATGGACTTACTGGTGAGGTGAAATAAATTTACAACTACATCGTGAAATGGATGGAATTTTACATGTACATGTGAATTTGAATTTAGCAAATTGAGGTTAATGAAAGTAAATGGAGGATAAGTAAAATGAGTTTTTCCACAAAAGGAAAAACAACACATGGTTTTGGTAATCCATGGGAAGGAAAAACAAGACATAATTTCAAATAAGTGGATGAATTATTCAATAAAATTATTTAAGGAGATATTTTCTAAATTTCATTTATTAAATTCATGAAAATAGAAAAATATAAAATTCATTTATAGAATATTTGAAAACATTTATAAAATATTTCATTCCAATATTTTATGACATTTGTGAAGCATTGTCAAAAAGTCACATAAAATCATTCCAAGCAGATATTCAACGACAACTTCACAAACCCCCATTTTAAGGCACAAAAGTATCAATTGAAAGACAAATGGTAAAATTAGTAGCTCTAGATTTCAAGGGCATAGAGATATCAACATTCATAAGACACCTACTCGCAGAAGACCAGCATATTTAGGATCATTTTGTAGATTTTCAGCAGTCATTCAACTAATTTCTAAATATCAAGGCACAATACTTTCAACAATTCCAAATTTCTATCATAATATCTAGGGATTGCTTTATTTTTAGTATATTGCTTAGGATATTATTCCAGAAATATTATAACAATTTAGGAGAAGTTTATTCTATATATTTCATCATTTGTAATAAACAGGGGTTGGCTTTTGATGTCAACATGTTAGCTTTGTAATTTTTTCATTATAGAATCCCTAATCAAAGACTTATGTCTCTAGTTTATGGCAGAACTTATGTTTCTTGTTGTTTTTCTAGTACTTTCATACTATATTTATGCACATGTTCAAGTTTTCATAGAAGATTCTAGGTAAGAATAGATTGAGTATCAATCTTTCTAAAATCCCCTGCAAAATTATAATCATTTAAGGATATTAGTTTCTTAGACTATTTTTCAGAGATAACTCCTGTACATATTTACTAATTATTGCCTTCTATCATCCTTTGCCATGTGTTTTTTTGGGTTGTAGAAGTTTTTTACATGCATCCAAATCTCCCTGATTGATTAAGTATTCATTTTGATTTCTTAATTATCAGGAATATTCTTAGTTTTCTATAAAATTCTTTATAAATCATGTTATTATTGCTATAGGGATTAATGCATGGGTGATTGTGGTGGAAATACTCTCAAGGATCTTCTCGAAATCCTTGACAGATAGTCAGATTAGCTGCAGGTGGCACAAAGATACATGCACATATTCGTATTAGTGAAATGATAATCAAAGTAAGAAGGAAGATTGTTACCTCAAATATTGGTGTGGTGTTGCTGGACAACTCAAAGTAGTGGAGTGGAAGACCTCTCAGCTAGCTCCTATATCAATACCTACACATAGACAAGATGAGGCATAATATCACAACATATAACCTTGAAAATCAATACAAGAATACGTAAGGAAATCTAACTACACATACCTAAGATACTCATAATCATTTGTGTTACATAAGCATGTAAATAAATCACAATACCAATGCCATGGACTAGACAACACAACTGCAGGTAGATATTAATGATAGGAGAGAGTGATTGCAAACATTAGTTGCATCAAGATTCCCTTACTCCTCCAGCTCCTCTCTTTCTCTTTCTTCTTAACCTCTTGATGATCTAATGTCTAATACAAAGCTTTGACAGTTAAGAGGAAATCCTCTCAATACTTTCAACCTCCTTCACAATGCCCCAAGCCTCAAATATATAACATGAGAGGGTAATCCTTGCCAATTCTTTCATGAGTTCTTTTGGGCAAAATATGAGATGTTTCCATGCTCTATCACTCTTTCCCTATTTGTTAGACTCTGTTGGGAATACGGTTTCCTCAAATAGGTCGAATATGGATGTTTCCTTGCTTTATGGGCAAACATATGAGTGAATATAGGGATTTTATTCAGTTAACCTGCTCCTTTGACTTAAAGAAACTCACGAAAGTTGACTAATGTTTCCCCCAAGGAAACACAAAGAGTTACTGTAGGGACTAACGCACCTATTTCATGTCTAAGAAGCTTTACAAAGTACCTTGCTAGTTCCTGGGGAGCATTAGCTTGTAAAATAAGCCTATGAACTTGGTCATTCTTGTAGTCATATTTCCTTTCTCCTCTGAGCTGATGAGGATGTCATTTTCCTACAAACAGATATCCCCTAAAGTGTGATATTAGAAGTAAAGATGATGACCAAAATAGTTTATAACTTTCGTGTTCTAGAAAAGAGAGAGAGAGGATCAGAGCTTTAGGACTACGAGAAACTTGGTGCAACACACATATATATAAAATCTAAAATCATGTGCTGATTTGGGCATTCCCACACTCAGTAGATATGTCAATGAGATTTCTCAACAAAGAGATATGATGGTCGTGTCCACCGATAAGAACAATGTGGAACTTGTGTCATAATAGGATCATCCCAATGAGTTGTCCCCAAAAAATAATATACGCAGCTTGGGAGAGGAAACAAGGATGAGTGATGTAAGCCTCTACCCAAGGTCTTGATCATTGCTTCATATTAACAACATATTTCGATACATGTGAATAAAGGCATCGAGGTCGAACATGTATGAAATCGTCTGATTACCAGTTAATAGTGAAGACTGTTAACAGACACGAGGATGGCCACTAATAATGATGATGGTCTCCAAGATGCACAGTATAATCTAGTGAATGTGAATAATGTTTTTATAGTCAAACACTCGTAGAATCATTTAACCAAGAGCCCATAGTGAAAACCCCTGATCAAACATAAGGTAACTTGCCACTGATATCTGCAAGTTCCAAGGCATTGATGTGTTTCTCGATCTGCTTCCTAGATAGAGTGTTGAAGTCGATAATGAGAGACATGTTGAAAAGTAGGCAATAATGTGTCCTACATTAGTCGACATGAAATGGGACAAGAATTATTTTTTTCAAAGAATAGTTTGAGCATTGGGTCAAACCAACAGAGGGCATGATAGAAGTATATGCTTGATGGTTTGATGGAGGAAAAAAAGGATAAAGGGATCCCTTGAATAATAGAACTCATGACACAAAGGTTTTAACCAAGTAGCACTAGACTCATGAACACCAAAGATTGTTAGGATATAGAGATGCAAGAACATAGGGGTATATGGGATAAACTCATAGGATGGTAAGGCTCATTTTGAGAGGTTATCACAGATAAGGTTTTTTTGAGGGAGTGCCATGTTCAAGGGAATGACTATTGCCAAAAAACTCTTTCCAAAATACTGACATAAAGGAATTATGTTGCCCAATTTTCCCCATTTGATTAAGCTAATGAGTCCAGATGGTTTAACTCGGTGGTATTTTCATATTTCAAGAGTCTGAAACGATCGTAATGCGTGACTCCAAGGGGGTCCCTTTTTCATAGTTTTTAACCGAGTTTGACAAAGGTTTAATAGTATACCTAATATGGTTCCTTGTCCATAAGTTAGTCTACTGAGTCTAGATAAAGTGATAAACCTATGCTCAATAGATGTTTGCCTCATTTTTTTTACAAGTGTGAGGGGACGAAGTAAACTCGATATTCATCGTGAAATTTTAATGAGTCATGCGATGACAAACTCAATAGATCTTCATCAAATTTTAACAATTCAAATCAAGAAAACTTGAGGTATCCTTTTCAGTTTAATGAGCGAGGAAAAAGAGGTAAAATAACTTCTCATGCCTTCTTCATAGATTTAACAAGCCCAAAGAAGGGAAAAACTTGGGGATTTTTCATTTTAAGAGAAAGAAAGAGTCCCAAAAAAGAAGGCACTCATATCGTTGTCATAGGAGTTATATGAGCCCAATGATGAAAACTCAGGGTTTTTACAATTTTACAAGCGAGAAAAAGTTCCTAAAAAGAATGCTCAGAGCTTCTTCTTAAGTTTTTAACGAGCCTGAAGAAGTAACTCGGGGTTTTTTCGATTTTATGAGTGAGAAAAGGTCCCTAAAAAGAATTCTCATATCTTCTTTGTAGTAGTTTAACAAGCCCAAAGAGGTAGACTAAAGGTTTTTCAGATTAATTAGAAAGAAAAATTCCATAAAAAGAATGCTCGGTACTCTTCGTGGTAGTTTAATGAGCTCGAAGAAGGAGATTGTTGGAGCCTTCATTAATTTTGAAGAGTTTTGACCAGTTTGGACCAACCGCAGGGTGGGAAAGGACAAATGGCAGCAATGGTTGGGTGGCGCAACGAGCAATTGTGGAAAGGTGATGGTAAGGTGGTAGCGGAAGGAAAAGGTAGCCGAGGAGACCGGGAGGTGCAGAGGCAGCCAAGGAAGTAAGAAGCCAAGTCAGAACTAGTAGTCTAGGCAGTCGAGAAGGATATAAAAAGAGGAAGAACATAAACGAAGAAGTCGTTGTTGTTGTTGGGTTTTGTTGATCATTAGGGTTGTTGTTGAGGAGGGACTTGCTGGACGCTGAAGGATTTGGCTGCTAAGGAGGTACACAGACATAAGAGCAGAAGCAAGATGAGCTGAAAACCAAGGAACTAGGTTGTGAAGCAGATCTGACCTTAGCCACTGAGCCGGGTATTTTATGTATTATTGATGGTGAGATGCTAAGTTATAATGTATTCTGTTATGTTGCTTTAATATAATCAAAGTTGAAGGTTGTTAAGACTCATAACGCATTGTGCATCATGTTCTATGGGATGATTAAAATTTTAAATAGTCTCCTTGTTGCATGAAGATGGTGTTGAGGAAAATGAATTACCTGTCATTTAATTGTCAACTCGGGGGTTTCATAAAACTTGCGAAGCATGCGTGCACTATATATGCTAGAAATTAACTTCCAATTTAGATCATTCTAACTACAAAATCTTAATCTATCACACTTGTAGGAATTGAAATCTTGATCTACCACACTTGTAGAGATTGAAATCTTGATCTATCACACTTGCAGGAATTGAAATCTTAATCTACCACACTTGCAGGAATTGAAGTGTTAATCTACCACACTTGCAGGAATTGAAATCTTAATCTACCACACTTTCAGAAATGAAATTGCATGAAATGAAATCTACTCTAAGGGATCATGTGTGCATTATCAAATCAGGATCCTATGAAATGAATAATCAAAATTGCATGATATGAAATGAAAGCAAAAACAATCACTCTTAGTTTCTAGATTTTAAAGCAAATAAAAACAATCATTCTTAACCTCTCACATAGGAAAAGATATGAAAGAAATAAATCTTAATCTATGAAAACAATAAATCTTAATCTATGAAAAACAACAAATCTCACACATTACATGTAGTCAATCCAAAAGCATGAGGGATGGAAAGTTGAGAAGCTCCAAATGCAAGCATAACCAAATCAAAGTTAGCATCACTCATGAGCATGGTGCCAAATCCAAATTCTATATTCAAAACAAGAGCATTTCCCCAACTTTTCACATCTAAAATGATAGGATAAAACTTCCCCTATTTATACAAAAATATGAAAGGATGTCTCATTAATGAGAGTCCATGAATTCTTCCCTATATCTATAGAATTACAATCAAAATAGGAAATGATAAGACACATGCCTTCTTAGAGTTTCAATACAAATAGAAAATGATAAGACACATATCCTCATGATCCCATGATCTTCTCCCCTTAAATTCGAATTTGGTTTTGGGAGGCCACATAAGGATCTTTTATAAGCTCACTTTTGACCTACACATGTCAACAATCTCATCCCACTTGTTAGGTATAAGCATATGCACACTATTTTCTAATTTTTAACCATAAATTCACTTAAAAATGCTAAGAACTAGTAAAGTTTGGAAAAACATAAATGTGACCCAATAATGATAATGGTAAGGTAAATGTAATGAAATAGAGGTGGAGTGAAGGTGACAATATGGAAATATAAATGAAAATGTAATGGAAGTGAATGACAATTTCAAGGCCGAACATACCCCCCCAACTAAATCTATTGCATGTCTTTCTATTACATTAATTCTTTTTTATCCTTGAACTTTGGCTTAACTTTGCATGATATCATTTGATAACTTCATACTTCTACAAAATCTTTTAGTTCAATTTCAACATGGTTGGTTCTTGTGTTACAAACATATTTTGTTGTTGCATTAAGTTTTCATCTTTGAACTTTGCATAATGGTAAATTGATTATTGTTGCATAGTATATCTTTATTGGATTGCATCATAATTGGTTCTTGTGTGACAACCATGATTGTGTTTGTATCCAATTATCCTTTTAGTATTTTTGACAAGCCTTTGTATGCTCATAACAATAATGTAATAGTTAATATCTTTTGAAAGTATGTGGGATTTTGAATGTGATATGAATATGAATGTATCCCCCTCAACTGATGATATTGGCAATTTTATGAGATAAGGAAGAGAAATGTTCTTTCCAAAAATTATCATTCGAGATTTTCAAGGAATTTTATGGTAAAAAGTTAGAAAATAACATATCTTAACTTACCCTTTAGAAATGGATGAGCTACATGTGTGGTGGCTGCAAAATTCTGATCATAATCTTCTTCAATTGGCTGGAAAGGTCATGGTGAAAAGAGTCAAGATGACTTTTTATTTGCTTTTATTAAAACTTGTTGAATCTGCTACGGAATAGTGTTGATTCTGCTGCTAACATCTGATCCCAACGTTGTTATTTGATTTTGTAGCTGTCATCTGATTCTGCAACTGCTTTTTGATTCCGTAGTTTCCATCTGGTCCTGTAGCTGCATATCTTCTATATTTGCTCCAAAATGTTGAAAATGATAGTCTTCATGTTTTCAAATCTCTTTGACAAAATTCTTGCTATGTGAATAAATGTTATGATGTCGAACAAAGAAAGAAATTGTTGACTTAATGGCCATTAATGGATGCCAGTAGTCAACACGAGAACTCTCACCATTGATGACAATGAGAGTAAAGATGACAAACACATCTAACTAAGTACAAATAATTTTGTTGTTGTCAAGTACCTAGAAGATCCAATGAACAAGAGAAATTGATGTATTCCCATTGTTCGTCGGCATGAGAACTTTCCATTAAGGCATGCAAGCCTCAAGGTGTTTTTTCAAGGATTTTAGACTCAAAGTACTATGGACTCAATAATTTGCATTGAATCAGAGTTTATTTACGAAGTGAAAAAGGTTAGGAAAGGAAAAATGAAAATGGAAGATTACAATGGAAAATAATAATGACAATGGGAAATAAGAATGTAAGTGAGCTTCTTGCTTTTATTTTTGGGTCAGGCGGAAAGTGTATGTGAATAAAGGAAAATGAACAACTAACTCTTGCTGGGAAAAACGATTGTGGCTTGCTTTGAATTGCTTGATTGGATTTATAATTCAAAAGGGAGGAAAGGTAATTTTTTTGATGGATATGGACATGGGCTTGTTCTTATGTTTTTCATGGAATCGTTCCTTTGAAGACCAATTGTGCACACAATTAATTTTCTTCAATGATCATTCGATCATCCCAAACCTGCAAAAAAAAAAAAACTTGACATAAAGAACATAAGTGTGTTCAAAAAGAAATGATTAGTTCCTTTATGATTGTTACACAAAATGTCAAATGAAAAAAACTAAGGAAAAAGAAAAAGTGTTGTATTCAGTCCAATTCATGATATCGATAACAATCCATTTTTAAGAAATAACCATGAAAAATAAATTAACTACCTATTATCGGATGACTTCATGCACTGTGCTCAGTAAAATGATTGGCATCACAAATATTTGTTGTGCACTACAAGTTAAAACTTCATAGAAAAATAGACATCAACAATATTAATGCCAAATGTTCATAAATCATCTACTAATTTCCAATTTTTTTGCAAACCATTATTGAATCGCCATTTGTGATGCAAAAATAACATGCTGACAAAAATATTTGAAGCAGCAAAAATATGAAAAGTACCGGTACCAAAAAAAAATTAGTTCAATCAAATTTTGCAAGTATTTTTCAATTTATAAATTGCTTTAATAAATTGATTGCATATGTATTAATCATCACAAACTTTTTTTTATATGTTAAATTTTTTTTTTTTTTTTTTCATAAATAAAATGATTTCTTTCATTCAATTTTTGAAAATCATTGCTGTTTGTTTCATTACTTCAGAAGTAGGGACCTTTCTCATTCTAGTAGCTGGCATTCCCGGCCTTAGATAAAACTGTGAAATGTGAACATGCAAAAACTTGTATTCTTTGATCAAATTAATAGCGGTCTCGAAATTATCTTCCTTTGTTATGCCTAAAAATCCACATATCACATTAATCGCTATCTGCATGTCTGGCACAATTCGTATTAATGTATCAACCACAAATCTGAATTCACTAATTGTGTATTCACACTTCATAGCATTCAAAACAAAATCACTTCCTGACTACACTGGCACATTGTTGGGCAGCGAATCCCCCCATAGCATTTTTTTGGGGCTTGAAGCCCAAATTTTGGTCAAATATAATATAAAGACTCTGTGAAATGCAGACGCAGAGCATAAGAATTTAGGTTTTTCCACCCTAAAATAATGTAATTTAATGTAAAGTGTGTCAGCCTACCCATGGTGGTGGACCATGGAATTGTATAAATAGAGCGAGGCTCTAAGTGTAAAGGGAGTCTTAGTTTTCGACGAGTAACAAATAGATGCGAATGCATGGTTAGAAGATAGAAGTGAAATCTGAAGTGTATTGGATCATAGTGGTAGGTAGAGGCTCTACAACTGAGTGCGTGGAGACCTAGTATAGTCCGCAGCTGAGTGCGTGGACCCTTGCAGCTGAGTGTGTAGGGCGGAGTCAGGTCTGTAACAAAACTTGAGTATTAATAAAGACAAGATTGATTCAGATTATTGTGCATCTGTTTGTAGATCTATGTTTCTATGTTCTGGTTATCTTTATGCATTTATATTGTTTTCGAGTACTCGTGCTAATATGGAAGTTGAATAAGTAATAAGAATATTAGGTCTGCACAAGCTAAGCACTAATAACATAGTAAGGATCAGATCAGATTTATACGAAGGTGTACATGGGGTGCGAAGAATAGAAAGCTGTGTAGAGTAGTGCAGCACGTGGATTAGGATTGCAAACCTCAGGAATCCTCATCAAGACATCCCTAGGGTGCAGCGACTTGGTTCCAAAACCCTCCCATACTACTTCAGGTGAGACCTCAATCTGCGCTCCGCAGATTGTTGCCGAAAGGGCCAGTAGTACTGGGATTCGCTTGGCCAAACTCACTGCTGAACCTAGGTCAGGCCCCATGTAGCCAACAAATGGTTTTGTTGCCAGGACAGGGATCTGCCTAAGGGATGTCTAATGTCATGCCACTAGAACCCAACAAAGAAGGAAATTGAAGAGTTGTTGGACAAGAAGATTCACGAGTTCATGACACAGGAAAAACAAAACTCTGTAGGTATCCGAGAAAAGGTGGCTGGATCACTATGTGTATATGGAAATCCATGAGATCTTCTTCACGTCCTTTCCTTTTGAACTATATGAGTGGGTCATGAGGTTAGCTGACAGCCAGGGAAGGTGTAAGCTTGACCAACCGATAGTGTGGACTCTAAAATTAGTGCACAGACTAGAAGCATCAGAAGATGAGATTGTGTGAGTTGTGGGCCATTGGTTGGACCGAATAATAGGGGGATTTATCACTTAGTTTACGATATACACGACAGTGAGCTACAATGAAGCAGAATGATGTTTTCTCAAGGGACCACGAGGTAAGTACATTAAATCTTTGAATACCTGGATTAAGATGCTGTTATGTGAAAAGTGGGTTATGTGAATACATTAATGTTTGGAATGACACGGAGCGGAAAGATCTACAAAGGTAGAAAGGGATTAGGAAATAGTCCCTTAATTTCACCTTCATGAGAGAGCAAGGAAGATCTCACTTGGGTCTCCCTAAGAAGTGTGGTTAGTTTGATAAGGCAGCGCATTCTGCAATTACCACCCCCACCCACGCCACCACTTGCTTCACCTCCTTCACCTCCATCTCCACCCACTCCACCTCCACCAAACCCACAGTTCAGCATGGCGAGCGTGATCAAGCTACTCATATTCAAAGGAGTAGGGAATGAGGATCCAAACTAGTTCTGGTTCGTGGTAAGAGCAGTGTAGGAAGCACAAGGGGTCACGGACGATAACATTAAGAAGGCTACATCGGTGAGCGTGCTACAGGATCGTGCATTGACATGGTATGTCAAGCACTCTAATGATCACCCAAATGCAAGAATAGCAGAGATCCAGAATGTGTTGAACATAGAATTTAGTCGATCGAAATCAGAGACACAGTCAATCATCAGGTTTAAAGAGATTGTGATGCTTTCAGGCGAGACCCCCTGGGATCTAGATCAACGACTGAAGAGTATGATCCACGAGGCTAATATGATGCTCACAGATGCACAACATCATGCATGGTTTGTGGCATCTCTAATACCATACCTTAATAGACAAAGTAAACAGGGGAGCATACCATACAAAGAAGAACGCAATGCACTAACGGACGCAAGGGTAATTGAGGGGTGCTCGCGGCCCGGGCTAGCAGGAAAATTGAAGCTTCACACTGATGGTGTGATGACCTAAATATTCATAGGAAGCATAATTTCAGCACTCCAAGCAGTTGAAAGAGAACGTCAGACTATAAAAGAGTCTGTATGGGAGATGTGTGAAACGAAGGGTGTGCATAGGATCAGGACATCATAGGGGTCGTGGTCGCACATAAGGGGCTACACTACTGTACGAGTAGGCTGGAAGGTGATCATTGGTGTCACTTTTCATGACAAGAGGTCCAATTTAAGGCAAAAGGGAGTGGGTGATGAACAATTAAGACACGAATTAAGAACAAGATTTGGGATGCTCTGCCACCAAGAAGGAATTAATGATGCAGAAGTGGGGGGAAGGGTCGAATTCAAATTCAGAAGACGCCATAAAAACCGCAAAGCTAGCTCCATGGTAGCATTTGGTTGTTTGAGAATTGAGCAAGTATAGAGCATTGAGTGCCACATACTCTTACCATCCTTAAGTGTAGACACAATGAGAGTTGCTAAAAAAAGAGTGAGATTTGCCAAAGTTATCGCGAAGCCCCGTATGGCCCATGAGGAGCTTGGAGAGGTGGCAGCTGCACCAGAAGTTCTAAAATCACCACACACACTGTGACCACAAAAGGACAAGTAAACAATGGGGCCAGTCCGCGTATCCCCAAGAAACCCACGGTTGGGAAAATTGTCAATGGCAGAGAAGGGAAAATTCATCACCATTGAAACATCAGAGGAGGAGGAATACTTGCAGGCCCTGATCACCCAAATTATGGTGCAAGATGATGAAGTGAAGCAATTCTCCAAAAAGCATTCCTCGACAAAGTTAACTCCTTACATTCCCCCATGGAAGGGGAAAGCCAAGATGTCAAAGGACATGGAGGCCATGAAGAGTGTGCTCTAGACCCTGCTCCTCCCCGATGATATAAGGTTTGAAGGTCTGCCATTGGGACAAGCACAAACTATGAAGTTCGAATATTGGTACCTCACAGATAGCGAGAAGTTCCCACAGTTGGCTGCAAAGAAGTTGATAAAGCAAAAATGGTTGCGCAGTGTGGAGAAGGCTGGGTTCGACCATCTGCGATGGATACCCCACTTCCACCACGCACCCATCACCATTTTTGTCATCAGGTAGCTGTTGTGCCTAGTGCATGATGGGTATCTCTAGCTGGAGGAGCTAGTTACCATCATGACCGATCTAATTCACCAAATTTCTCAGCTACCAGTCAAAGGAGACGACCCCGCAGCCATAGCCGAAAAAAGCAGCGACTTGGCCCCCATAGAAGCTTTGAAGGCCAAGTATAAACTAGAAAAGAGGAAGTGGGGGTATGCAATAGCAAGTATAAAAGACCAAGGGGTGCATGTAGCCACCCAGCTACTGGCCAACAAGCTAATGAGGAAATGTTGCGCTGGCGAAGTACCACCGTCTGTGATTGCATTGGCAGAGAAATGCGCAGAGGGGGTCCAGTTCAACTGGATGTAGTTCCTATGTGACAAATTTTTGACAAACTGCAGGGAGGCCCATGAGCAATGTAAGACCTTCCACTATGCGTGGTTTCTCTTATCCATCCTGTTGGTTGTAGGGGAGCTGCTGGTGGACAGTCGGTTTCCCACTACTAAGGGTGACCTCCCTGAAGCCACAAGGTACACCTCACTCTGGGCTACAAAAGACATGAACATGATTCGCGAGATAAATGTGTTATGGGTGTTCATGGAGGTGAGCATCCAAACATGGATCAACCATAGGCCATGCTTGTTCCCTACAGTTCATAACAGTTTGCAAAGCATAATAGAATTCAAGGAGGATATGCATAACCTGTATATCCAGGCATGAAAGGATCTAGCTCAAAGATGGGTAAAGCTTCTGTTCATTGCAATGGATGATGCAATCTTCGTAGTGATGGAGTCATGGCCTCTATAGTGGCATGCCCTGGACTTGGTCGAAATGGAGAAGATCATAGCATAGAAACAAAAGAAGGACACTAAGCTACACCTCGCACAACTGGCTGAGAGGAAGAACCAGGAACAAGAAGCAGCCACACGGTAGAAGGTGGTTGATGTAGTAGCAGCAACACAGATGGCAGAGACCACAACTATGCCAACTAGAGAGGCCGACAAAGGCCAAGAGATGTCCTCAGGGTAGCAGACCAAGAAAGTGAATAGGGAGGAGGACCAGATAGATCCGATTATGACATTAGCATGACTCAAGCGGCCATGTGACCCAGAGAAAATAGCTGCCAAGAAGAAAGGGAAAGCCATGAAGATGTCTGTCGACCTAATCATGCTCACAAAAGGTGATCTATTGCATATCAGCAAGACAATTCGGGAAGTCTTGAAGGACGTGGTCTAGGGATTGCAGATAGAGTAGAGAACTGTGTTGGGGGTGCTCAGCGCACAGCTACAAGGTTTATAGGTAGAACACCCCCAAACAGGCACATTAACCTAGCATGTCACAGTAGGAACCAATGAGGTCAAATAGCCACTGTGAACCCATATGGGTAACACCTTCATCTTGCCCAAAGGCGCATTAGCAGCAGCATGTGAGGATGACCAAGCTGCGATGAGCAGCATGACAGGCGTCGGTCTAAACTTGGCTTCCCTACCACAAAAAATATTGTACCAGCTGCAGGATGGGGTCATCACCAAACTCTATGCTAGGGAAGGTCAAGCGATCCAAGTCCCGCATGAGTAGAAAATCAACATGCACTAGCTCAGCATCTAGAGGGATGAGTTAGTTGCGCAGGTTAGCAGATTGGAGTAGGCCATAGAGGATGCATGTAGGATCTAGAGTTGGTCATGCCGGCACAGCTACCAGCAGAAAAGCAGGTCCATAGATTGGCAGCCGGAGTCCACGAGGCCCAAGAGGAAATGACAAAGGTTCTATTGGAGTTGAACCTACAAATCATCGAGTTGCAATTAAAGGCGCAACCCTTCACACCCCCAGAAGTAAAAGAGCAGTGCACCCGCGCTATCTAGATGGGATTGGAAAAAATTGGCTAGGTGACACAGGGGTGCACCGGAATGTTCGAGCAAGCACTAACCATACTTACACACCTATAGGAACACCTGAACCTACACCGCCTGGAGATAGAGGCGCGTGAGTTGTAGTAGGAGTATGGTAGTGTCTGGGGCATTGTGCAGATGATTGCCCTTACTCAATGACTCACCAAACTACAAGAGCCAAGGGCACTGAAGGACCGATTAGATGCCACGCACCAAAACGAAGCCCTACTTAAAGCACACATCCAGCCATGGATTGATGAAGTGTTAACAGTCACAGCTACCATTGAAGGGAAGCTGGCAAAGATGTGGGAATTGTATACGGTTGGACAGTAATGTGACCCTTCTCACAAAAGTTCAGAGATACGTGTGCAACAAGTACAACAGGTAGCGGAATAGCGTGCTACAGAAACCCAAGCTACGAGCGACCTTTTGAATGGACTTCGCGCAAAGATTGTCGCACCAGCATAGTTACTCAGGATGAGTCACGATGATTGTGTTGGGGGCCTGTTGGGTAGCGGACCCCCACATACCATGTTTTTGGGGCTTGAAGCCCAAATTTTGGTCAAATATAATATAAAGACCCCGCAAAATGTGGATGCAGAGCGCGAGAGTCTAGGGCTGTCCGCCCTAAGATAATGTAATTTAATGTAAAGTGTGTCAGCCTACCCATGGTTTGCGGACCATGGGATTGTATAAATAGAGCGAGGCTCTAAGTGTAAAGGGAGTCTTAGTTTTTGAAAATTAACAAATTGATGTGAAGGCATGGTTAGAAGATAGAAGTTGAATCTGAAGTGTATTGGGTTGTAGTGGTAGGTAGAGGCTCTAAAGCTAAGTGTGCAGAGGCCTAATAGAGTCCGCAGCTAAGTGCGTAGACCCCTATAGCTAAATGCGCAGGATGGAATCAGGTCTATAATGGAACTTGAGTATTAATAAAGATTAGATTGATTCAGATTATTGTGCATTTGTTTGTAGATCTATGTTTCTATGTTCTAGTTATCTTTATGCATTTATATTATTTTCGAGTACTCGTGCTACTGTGGAAGTTGAATAAGTAATAAGAATATTGAGCCCACACAAACTAATTTAAGCACTAATAGCATAGTAAGGATTGGATTGGATTTATAGAAAGGTGTGCACGAGTGCGAAGAATAGAAAGCTGCGTGGAGCAGCACAGTAAGCAGATTAGGATCGCAAACCTCCAAAACCCTCATCAAGACATCCCTAAGGTGTGGAAACCTGGTTCTAGCATCCTCCCACACTACTTCGGGTAAGACCTCAGTCCACGCTCTACGGACTGTTGTCGAAAGTGCCAGTAGTACCGGGATTTGCTTGGCTAAACTCACTGCTAAACTTGGGTCAGGCCCCACGTAGCCAACACACATGACGAAACAAGTATGAACATGGGTGCAATATTAAGTTAGTAATTTATTCCAAGTGTTCAAGGATGTAAGGAGGGTAAATTTGTTGAAATTTTAAGGAGGATCAAGAGTCATTGTTTGATTAGAATTCTTAGTGAATTAAATGTGTTATTTCCAGCAAAACCGCGTGCATAAAAAATACTATGTTTTCCTCACGTAGTCACCAAACAGGGTGCTGAAGAACCACAATTTTTTCTCAAATGGTTAGGAATCCAAGGAAATGATTTTTGGGTTTATAAACTCATCCCATTCCCGAAAAATCCCATGTCCCAGTGTTTTCAGATTCATCATGGTTTGCTAAAAAACAATCATTTTAAAATCAGGATTCAAGACAGTTACACTTTCTAACAATTATGTTTTCTGCAAAAATCAATTTTGGATTTCTCCTAAATGGTTGCAAAATTTAGAAAATCACTCATGAGTTATCTAATTGCCCCCATTTTAGAGAAAACTCATGTCTCAGTTTTGTTTAATTTGCCTCAGTTTTCTCAGAATTTGTGTTTTAAAATCGTGTATTTAAGCTGTTGTGTTTTCTAGAAATGTTCGGTGATTTTTTATTTCCAGGTTTTGAAGGTTGGGATTGTGGCTGCATCGATGTCTTCCAGCAAAGGAAAAGGGAATATCTAACTATATCAATCATCCTCTAGACAATTCTGGGGGACTGAAAATATGGAATGGGATAAAATATGGGACAGCGCTTTGAAGAAATCTATTGGGTTGTGTTATATTCTTTCCACATAGTTAACAGGGGGTTTGAGGGGTACCCATAACCCCACTTTATGGGGTACAGGGCAGCGCCCCGGAAAATTTTGGTTTTGGACCCTATGTTAGGTTGGGTAGACCCACCTATGGTTTTGTGCATGATTTCAGCACATGTTTTTTGGACGCAATGGTTTTCGGTCCATGGTATTGGATGCGATAGTTTTTTGGTCCATGGTATTGGACGTGATGGTTTTCGGTCCATGGTATTGGATGCTTCGTCATGTATAAATATG
>APFE030662851.1:0-50790 GCA_000404065.3 Pinus taeda
GGCCAAGGGGTTCTCTCCAGTGGAGGGAATTGATTACGAGGAGACCTTCTCCAGTAGAAAGGTACTCTTCTACTAGATCAATTATAGCACTTGCAATGCAGATGGGATGGAAGATACATCATATGGATGTGAAAACAACATTCCTTAACGAATTGATTGAGAAGGAGGTGTACATTAAAAAACTAGAAGGATTTTAGACCTTCTATAGAGAGTCACATGTGTGTAGACTCAAGCGAGCATTGTATGGATTGAAACAAGCACCTTGTGCTTGGTACACCAGGATCGACAACCATTTCACTAGGTTGGGATTCACCAAAAGTGAAGTAGATGAAAACCTTTACCATATTGTTGTTGAAGGTAAATTATTTATTATAGTATTATATGTCGATTATTTGATTTTAACCGGTGATGAGAAGTTGATAAAATCTTGCAAAGAGGATCTTGCAAGAGAATTTGAGATGAAGGGCATGGGAATCATGCATTCTTTCCTCAGTTTGGAAATATGGCAAGGAGATGGCGAACTGTTTGTCTCTTAGGGAAAGTATGCCAACAAGATACTGAAGAAGTTATGCATGGAGAGTAGCAAACCCATGGGCACTCCTCTAGCAGGCAGTTCGAGGAAAGACAATGTCACTTCAGGTGAGGATGTGGAGGCCATTATTTATAGGAAGCTTGTGAGTTCACTTATGTATTTGGTGAACACACAACTAGACGTGTGTTATGCAGTTAACCAACTTAGTCAAGCAATGGTTAAGCCAACCAAACTGTATTGAAAGGATTCCAAACATGTGTTGAGAAACCTCAGAGGAACTACTCAATATGGTCTTTAGTAATGACGGATAGAGGGAGTGAATCTTCAAGGCTTCACAGATGCAGATTGGGCAGGTATTCCATCAAATTGGAAGAGAACTTCAGGATGAGTCTTCAATATTGAGTCAGCAACAGT
Organism: Pinus taeda; assembly: GCA_000404065.3. Classification (NCBI taxonomy): domain Eukaryota; kingdom Viridiplantae; phylum Streptophyta; class Pinopsida; order Pinales; family Pinaceae; genus Pinus; species Pinus taeda. The sequence goes on from APFE030662851.1 coordinate 947, forward strand.
TTCTTGGTACAATGAAAGTAGAGATCAGTTGCACCCACATCAGCAGAAGCATAGTACATTGATTAGGTGCTCAAGTTTATGCTCAAAAATCAAAGTTTCAGAATTTTGTAAAACTCAACTTCAGATCGAAGAGCTCGTCATTCTTATTTTTAGGTAGGATTGGATGATGTGGAAAGGCCCTTCAGCGAATGAGGAGGTGCCGAGTGGCAGGCCGCCATTGGCCCTCGCATATCGTAAATCACGAGTCGCGGGTGGATATGGTTAAAGACCAACCCCTAACGTTACCGATTTGTGATTGCGGTATCGCATATCGTATATCAAAGGTGGACAAGTGGTTACGTATCAACCCTTGGCAAATCTTAGTTGTGATGTGATATATCACATATCGCAATCGCAAAATAGGCTGGTGTTTACAAAGTGGCCCCGATTGTAATCGTCGATTGCGATTTGTGATAGGGTGTCAGATGCAATATTGGTATATGTTGAGTTTTATAATACATACGAGTTCGTCTTATCCAAGATTGCTTGTACACCAATGGTTCTGCCGATTGTGATTGCGATTGCGATTGTGATTTTCTATGGATTCTACCGAAATTGTCGACCTAACCACCGTGTGACCACTCGGCCTTAACCACAAGATAGGCGGGGAAGTTGGCGGGATTGCCAATTTCAGCGGAACTGCCAGAATTAGCTCTAGATAATGAATTTAACTGGCAGTTAGCCATATTTAGAGGAGAAAATTGTGGGAGAATTGGGAGAGTTCATAACTTCTTTAGTTCTTATCCATATTAGAGGCAAAAAGAGTCAATTATAGCAGTTTTGGATATTCTGAACTCATTGAGACAGGTTTCAAAGGCATTTGAGCATTGTAAACACACTTTTCTTGTTTGAGCATAATAGAGAGGCCCGTGCATTGGAAGCTAGACTAAGGAGATGTAACCCAGGAGGGGTGAACTCCTCATCAAATCTTTGTGTTGTGTGTTGTATTTTCATGTTCTTTGTTGTTATTTTGTTGCTATTCAACATATGATTTATGTTAAATTGTTTATAACATTTACATAAGAAACTCTCATGGGAATCAGTTAATTACACAAAAATGGTGAATCCTTAAGCACTTGATAAGAAAATGATAAGTATCTTGGGTTTTATTTTTAATGGGGAATTATCACAACATTAATAATATGCTCCATTTCAAATCAAGTTGGTCTAAGATCACTAGTTTTTGCTTATTAGATTTTCTTGTGCAAAGAAGAATTTAATTTTTTTCTAGTTTTGTGTCATGCTTACAAGGTTAAAACTCAAAATAGGTGAAGGAAAGCTAGTTGGAAGCCTTGAAGTTGGGTCATGGGAAGAAGAGCAAGGTTGCCACAATCTCCAACATCAGTTCAGCCTCAAGTTGTAGCTAAGACTCCAGAGATCATGTCTCATGGAGAGCCTACAAACATGAAAGAAGACGAGAAGACCTTAAGAAGTTATTTCTTTGATATGATTGTTGGGGTGTGTTATATTCTTTCCATGACTAGCTGACGTAGTTAACCGGGGGGTTAGAGGGGGGGCGGAGCCCTCCCCTTTGTTGTGTTGATTATGCAGTGAGGGTGTCACAAGGGGGCTGGCAGCCCCCTTTGTTTAGGGGTTTTGAGGGGGGCGGGTAGCCCCCCTCTACAAGGTTCGGGGTAGCACCCCGAAAAAAAAAATTTGGACCCTACATTAGCTTGGGCAGACCTACCTATGGTTTTGTGCATGATTTTCGCACATGGTTTTGGACGCGATGGTTTTCGGTCCATGGTATTGGATTTTTTAGTATGTATAAATATGTATTGTAACATTGAAAGGAATATAATGAAAAATCAAGCTGGTAGTCCCAGTTTTTGGATCCAAAGGAAAATCTCTGTTTATATGTGTTTTATGTGCTATGCTCTTGCATTATTTATTTTCTGTGTTTTAGAATTCGTATGCAGGTAATTTCTATAAGGGGTTAAAACCCACTAGGAAAAATTGAGATTGGTTAATTAACATATTAAAAAATAAAACTTATCCTAGTAGGTATTTTCAAATTAATTTTAAATGAGAAAATTAGTTAAACACTTGCTTCTTTGCTCAAAGTAGTGTAGATAATAATAATAATAATAATACCAAAATTAATAAAAATAATCACTAATATTATTACTACGAGCAATAAATAGGTTTTTTTTTTTCAAATACAATGAAATAAAATGAAATGGAACAAGTGAATTGATTAACAAAAATGCGAAACCCATTTAGAAATTTTACTTCAAAATCCATTTAAAAACACAAAGGTGGATCTAAAATCAAAGGAATTTAGAGATCATTATTTTTTAAGGTAATTTCAAACCTTTAAAGCTACATGAAAATGAGTTAATGTGAATTTGAATGTGTAGAAACTAACTATTTTGTAACATTTTAAAAAAAATTATGATAAGTAAAAGGTTAACACTACAATTTAGTAGTTTTTATATCTGCATTGAAATATAGCTCCACCACCTGCATTGTCATCATTTATAGCTAATTGAATTAGAAAGGAGAGATTGCTACAGTTATGAGAACAATCACCCCTTCATGAGACATGTTGGATCAAGCCCACTGAACATCCTGGAGTGTCCATGTAAAAGTAATTTGTGAACCCCCACAACAATCTCTGCTTGCCTATTATTTTATTGATTCCTAAATAATTTTCATGGATTCTATGGTGAATGTAGTGACGTCTATAATTAAATATATCTTATAACCAGAGTATTTTAGGTTTATAAAATAGGCTCTCTCGTTAAATGATTTAATACATGAAAAAACTTTTCAATCTAGAAATAAAAATATAAAAAGATGGTACATCTTCTACTATTTATGTAGAGCTTTATTGATAGTCTCTATTATTACAATAGGAAAAGTTATGATAGTCTATCTAGGTAAAAAGTAAAACAAAAAGTAAAATTTTAATAATCATATTTAAATTTTTATGTGAAATAGTTTCTTCATTTGAACATTTAAAGAACACAAATGTGGGTGAATTCTTACCAAATTAAAATGTAGATAGTCGAATAACTATGTTCAATAGATGTGAAATCAACTCGGAAGAATAACTATGTTCAATAGATGTGAAATCAACCAGGAAGAATTGACAAACTGATCTCTCCATTACATTGGCTTTTTAAATAATGATGGAATGGATTTCATATAAACCCTCAATTCATATAAACCCATGATTCCACGTTCCATGAAGTGTAGGATACATTTTACTGAGGAAATATATTATTATATATATATATATATATATATTATTATATATATATATATATATTATATATATATTATACATATATATATATATATATATATATAATATATATATATATATAGGGTTAATAGAAATATAAATAGAGTGAAAATAAATTCAACAATCCAAAAAATTGGTATTCCCATAAAAATAGGGTGATATATATCTTTATACTTGCTATTAACATAAAAATAGGGAAAATGGGAGAATGTAGTTTGAATTTTACTTCAAAAAAAAAAACAAAACAAAACAAAAAACAAAAACAATTTTGGGTTAATAAAAAAATATAATAGAGTGAAAATAAATTTCAGGAGGAGAAACAAATCCAAATAATTGGTATTCCCCTAAAAATAGGGTGAAATATATCTTGATACTTGTCATTACCATAGGGTCAATGTGAGAATGTACTTTGAATTTTGCAAGACAAAATAATTTTTTAAACTCTCCCTATCAAATTCCCATTTTCTAATGGTTTACAACTATTTTTTTAAAATAAATTTTGGGTGATGCATATTTAAACCCTTATTTGTGAAAAAATCGCCCAACCAAAATAAATAACCCCCTAATTTCGCCCCTAAAACTTTCTATGATGGAATCCCTCCTTATAGAGTAGAAAAAAAAATAAAAATGTTCAGTAACAGCTTGTGAGAACGAAGGCAGTCAGGCCTACAGATGGTATTCAGAAAAGAACATCATTTTCTTAGGTTTCGCAGCTTCCATCACATTGATGATGATGGTAATCATTGTCATTATTGGATGTGGATCGATCAATCTTACACAAAGCCCTCTAAACAACATGATAGTTGAAACTTAGAGATGTTTCTTTGATTTTCATAGTATATTTTATCACTCAGAGAAAACCATGGTTGTAAGGGAAAACCTCTAGGGTAACCTCTAGCGATTTTTTCGAATTGAAAGCTATCCCTTTCAATTCGAAGGGGGATCCCTTCTATAACTCAGTAAAATCTGACTGGTTATCTACTTAGAACAATGGCTAGATCTTATTGGATCATACAAAATTGGTTTTGGAAAAGGAAAGGTAAAATCATTGGACATGGAGTCTCTAATACAAAGACACTAGCTACAGGTCGTAAAAATTAGTCTAACTGAGGCAATATAGTTGCAAGTTTGTTAAACAAATCATTAATGAGATATGGTAGGAGACAGTAGAAGTAAACATCAAAAACAGAGCAACCATGTGATTCTGAAATTGGTATTTAAGTTGAAAAACACATAAGAAATTTGAATAACTTGAAAGAGAGAATTTACACATAATTCTATTTCATAACCTTTATTCAAATTTATTGAAGATCGACAAATTCAAGTTTTGACTAAGAAAGAGGAAAAACACAATAGGAAACTGACTAGAAACCTTCAACACGTGAATCTCTGAAATTTTGTAATAATACTTACAGCAAGTTATATTAATATCAAAAATAATATACATCAGGTTTGATTTAAAAAAAAATTGAATCCTTCTTCATTCTACAGAGCTAATCTTTATAGAAAATATTACAACATACAATAGGTTTCTAACTTAATTACAATCTTCCAAAAATAAAAGTGTATATGTCAAATACATGCACATAATACATTTTTCCAAGCCTATATGTATCTAAATCATAATAACATGCTACAAACTTGACTAGGAAGATGGGTCAAAAACGATGATTGATCCTTTTCTTAATTTGCTGGAACTCTTGCCTCTTCGTTCTTCTAAAAATATAATTTTTTGCATAGCTCCTCCTTTTGGGCTTCCTGATCTGATAGCACTTACAATCTCAGTATTATCCCTTTGAATTTGGAACATAAACAGTATCGCTTATGGGCTAGCTTCCAGTTCTTTTATAGAACTGATTGGAAAAAATGCGCTAACAATGAAAATTCCAGCGTTCATTCACTTTACTAGTGAAAATCGCTGATAGGTGAGATATCGACCTGCGAAACAAAATTTCACTTTGACAGAGGGCAATCAAAATTGTGTGGTCAAAAATCAAATAGCTAAGTGTGCTAGTTGCCTCCAGTATGATGTCAACATTTTTCCTCCTCTGTCTCTTACTCTTATGAACCTCAATAGTAACCACTTTCTCTTAATATTTGGTTTTCTTTGGTCTCTTTGAGCTTGTGGCCTTCTCTTGGTTTATGATCAAGTCCTTTTGATGAGTTTTATCTACATCTATGGCCTCCTTTGCTAACCTAATATTATGTTTCAACTTGATATTCAGTCTTAGCTTATTCCATGGCCTAGTGTGGGGTATTTTTCCACCTTTAAACATCTCTACAAAGGTGGGTTCCTTATCTATTGGTGTTTGCTCTGCTTCGGGCTCAATCATTTTTCCCTTGAATTTCTTTGTTTTCTTGCTAAATTCTTTTTCTGCAGGTAGGGGGACAATGAGAGGAGGAGAATCCTTTGTTTTTCTTAGTATATCACTTCTCCTGGTATAAAACCTAGGTAATTTAGGAACCAAAGGAGGAATTGGTTCCACCTTTTGTTGGATCCTATTTTGTACAAATGAGGTCTCTTGTTTAGGATTTTGTGGTTGGATTTTCTTTTCGCTACCCTTCTTCCTACCCCTTTTTGGTTTTATAGTTTGAAGTTCAAACCCTCCTCAAAACAAAAAAAATGTTCCTAGGTCCTTCCAGCCCTTCTCAACTAGTTTTCAATTAACAATTTTATCAAACCCTTATGATATTTGAAGTGGGAAGATGCATCAGGTCTTTCTCTAACTCTAACAGACATATGTTTCAGACTTTCCAACAGAAAATAGGGAGTATTGATTCTCAATTGACCTTCTATATGAGCTAAAAAACCAGAAATGATAGAGATTAACTCGATTCTAGTGTCCTTTGTAGGTGAAGTATGATTGAGTGATCTGTAGCAGATAGTGTCACTCATCCTTTAACTAGGATGTCTGAACTCCTAAATTCCAATTCATTTCCTTAAATTCATCTTTTAGGAAAAAAGGTACATCAATGCTAGCCAAAACATGACTCCTGAATGTTCTTTCTCTGTTTGTAGGAAAACCTGTAACTTCAGTGATTAGCTCCTTTGTGACCTGAAATGAAATTCCCCCAACAATCACCTTCTAACCATTAAAGCCTTCTACAAACACTCTAGCAACTCCATCATGATAACCTACACAACGAGACAAAACAAAACAAAAAAAACCTCCCACCCTGCTTCCCAAAAACGTTGTTAAATATTTGGATAGACTTCGAGAAGGTAGGGTGCCTTAGGCTAGCCTCTATTCAATTTTCCACTCCTTCCCATGTTTCTCACTACCGAGCAAAAGCACCATAAGCAGGATGGTGATTCGATCCTAGGTTTCTAGGGAAAACCTAACAACTCGTCCTCATTTAGCATAAGAAATACAACATCTCATACACGGGTCTTACTATATGTGGTAAATTACTCCTGGACGTCTCAGGTGGTACATCATTATAACGAACTGACAACTGATTTAAAAATATTAACATGCAATCATGATTTTTTAACCCACATTACCTCTCGGCACGGAATTCAACAATGGATCACATGACCTCACCATCTGACTCATCAAGACTTGTTTGATAATTATTATTCATATATTGACCTGTATTCTGACAACACATTATAAGAAGAAAAAAAAAATCCTCCTTTTGGCATTGATACCCTAAATGCCAACGCTTCAAAAATTATTGAGTAAAATTGTGATAACAATACCCATGTAAAAATAACCCTCATACAGAGTGATACACAAATATTGATTGTCTTTGTGCACATGTGAGAGGCTATGCCACACATAATACAATACTTTTGATTATTTTGAAGTTATTATTGTACCTATCATCTTGTGGTTAGTTTTTAACTTGTTATTTACTGAGTTCTACTTCATATGTGAATCTCTTGCTAGATTTTCCATTGTTGATTTTATTTTGCATGCAAATTGTTTGATATTGATCTTGAGAATCTGAGATTGGTTTTGTACAAATCACATAGATACATGATTGGTGTTTGTTGGGATATAATGTGGGATTTAGATACTCATGTCACTAGACCAAATACTGAGTTTTGAAAAATCATATAAAAAATAAATACAATATATAGATATATGATTTATATAATGTGATTCTCAGTTTTTTTCTTAAGCTCGGTTGTTGAGTGCAGACTTCCTGCAGTTCTATTACTTTTTGTGGCATCATCTTATGTGCAACATTATGCCTGGAACATCTTCAAACTATGGGATTGCGATGGAGAACCAGTTGGTTCCTGTAGTCATCAAAAGAAGTATTATGAGCACTCATGATGACTTGGCAACAGATAGTTAATTGAAGCATCAATGTTCCGTATGAACATCTGTCCCTATCTATATATATAGGGACAATCAATCAATATATATATATATATATTATATTGATTGATTGTCCCTATATATATAGATAGGGACAGATGTTCATACGGAACATTGATGCTTCAATTAACTATCTGTTGCCAAGTCAGGTTCATGGCTTCTTGAAATTCAATCGGAGTGTCCAAGGATTTGCATTTCCACTTTCCAAAAACTCTTCAATAGCTTCATGATATAGATTTTATTTTCCAACCTTAAGAAATTAATCCATCATGCCATGATTCTTCATTTCAAACATTAGAGACCAACTCCCTCTTACTTTAACCATGAGAGCATCTAAAATTTTAGGGGCTAATTTTCCATGATTTTCCCAAAAAAGAGATTCGCCAATTTCCATTTTTTATAAAAATGATTCGCCTAAATTTTACGATATAAAATTATTTTACCTAAAAAATCGCCAACATTATATAGAGTATATATAAAGTTGTCATAAATTTTAATAATTTTACAAATATGATCAATAAACATTTTATAGTTTGCATATTAGGGACTAGTGAGATTCGCCAACATTTTTAAACTTCAAGATAATTTTTCATTCTTAAAATTCTCCCTGCATCAAAGGCTCGTTACTGTCAAGAATAGAACCCTAGCATATAAAACCAAAATCAAAGTCATACCTTGGACCACTTTTATATTAGAGGTTTGGATCGACACATCTTCCTAGATTCACTAGATAATTTTCAATGCAGACATACTAGGCTTGGTAAGCTAGCTTCAAGACACACAATGTTATATGCAAACATTATATTGATAAAACAAATATACTCATCCTTACACAAATCAATACTATGCAATTAAATCAACTAAGTAAGCTTATCAATCCTTAGATTCCAAATCAAAACTAATATCAAAGTCATAAAAATTTCTACCGCTATTACTATGACAAATTGTTCAGACCAGGTGTCAGGTAGAGCTCACATCCAAAATACCAAGTTATGACTTCATATATTGTTATTTCAACAAATTGTTATTAATAAATATCAAACTCCATCAGGTCATCCATATAATCATGATATGAATTACTTTTTTCATTATACATCAAGGATGAGTCATATAAGTTTCATGCATTCTTTATGATATTACTACATAATGAATCACAATTGTTTATACTTCAACCAATGTGCCAAAGCCAATTATGCCAATATAGAATCACTATTGAATACCAATTAATCATTGAAATTTACTGTGTCCACATAGCATTGTCATCAAGACAAATCATCAATTATCAAATCGAAACCCTAATTTGTTATCATTGAATTCAATCAATCCATAATTGAAAACATATCTATGAACTACCAAGCAACATGTCAAAATTCCAATACAAATCATATATATTAAACCAATAAGCCAAATCTTTTCAAATTCTTGTAACTATTATCAAATACTGACATATACTAACTTCAATGATTGAATCAAAATAACATACTGATATGCATATTTTAGTCCCCTACAAACACAAGTTTAGTCAACACTTTCACACTCTCTATAGTAAGTCAAACATTCAAACTTTCCTACTCATAGAACTTTCTAATGTTTACTTCATATTTGTACGATTGTCATAATCCTAGTGTGCTCTTGGTTTTATGCATAGAGATTCACTCTTGTGACTTACGGGTAGAACACATCCATAGGCCTTCTTCTGTGCATTTGGAAGGCTTATAACCACACTCTTAAGCCTCTTTCCTAGTGGTTGGGGATTAGACTAGGAGAAACCTTCTCTTATCAGACTGATACTTACTGTAGACTAACAACATCATATATTTGACTATTCATGTCCAAAAATATGACTTCAATAATAAAGAATCTTCTAAACATTTAATGAAAATGATAATAGTTGTAGGGATCTTATGGAGAGTTTCTCCCTATTAATGGGAAGCCACTTCAATCATCATCATTCAAAACATCAACTTCTATATCATAATATTTTCATGCATCAGAAAAATTGTTATATCATGAAATCAAACTATATCAGGTTCTAAAACATATATTCATCATGTTCATAACATGTTAGCATCAACTAGTTCATTATCACATTTGAACATGACATTATACTTTCATCAAGGGTTAGACTCATATGATTAGGGAAGCTAACAAGTGTATCATCATACTTCAAAGATTATAATCACTACATCACTTCTTTATCATATTACTCAATCATCAAGTCAAGGCATCCAAATTTATCACATTATCCAATTTACTTATCACATTATCATGCTTATCACAAGAATTAAATCAGAATATATCAAAGTCAATGCATATGGGAAATTTGTCATGTCAAATACTTTGTCAAATAGTAAGAGCACCAATATATATCACATGTACCGTAAATCAAACTTACACTCATATTCATACATGATTCATTAATGAATTAGGTGATATTCCCATCATACCTTAGGGATTACCTTGCCATCCAATGTTGCCGTTGAAATATAACATTGAAACAGTACACCACAATACCTTGTAGTATTCAGATACTTGTGCACCTTGCCATTGGTAGTTGGAGCACTTTGTCAACTTTTCATCGGGTGCCTCTTTCCTTTTCCAATACCAGCTCTCTTTTTCTTGCACCTCATATGATCCTCAAGAAGGATCCACTTATTGCATCTTATAATGAGGTTAGAAGTATCCAAATGCTCAAATATACATGCAATAAGTATAATCAATAATCAGATCAATAAATCTAAACAAAAGTAAAGACATAAAGAAGTAGCATAAATCGAAAAAATACTTATCTTCAATAAGAGGTGATCGTCTCCCTCCTAAACTAGCCTTAAATATTCATGATTGTTCATCATCCATATAACATTGTTGCCTTCCATATATCCATCAACTTCATCAATAACCATGGCCTAATTGAGACTATTCCTTTTAGTGCTAGATCAAATCTGCCACAAGTGCTATAACATCTTCACTTTGATCATGCTAGGGTTTATAGATTGCATATTTCAAATCTTTTTCATAATCCAGGGTTTCTTCCAAACCCTAAACTCATATTATCTATCAAACCCTAATAACCAGATTTCCTAGGGTTTCCTTCAAATCTTATCCTTCTTTTAGGTCTCCTCAATATCTCTTACTTCCATCAATGATGTCTTCATGGGGGTGATCTTTAATGACTTTTCTTCAGCCCATCTCTGATACCATGTTAAATCTTCTTAGGGCTATATTTTTCTTTACTTTAGATAATTGTATTTCATCATTTACATGTTGAATTCACCCCACAACATCATAATATTTTTCATATCTACAACATTATTCAACAACATATGCAATTATATAAAAAGAACAATGTCATTATCAATGAAATAGAGTGTAAATGAACAATAGAAGAAAAACATTCACACATAAAGACACCAAGATTTGTCGAAGACCAAGCAAAAACCCACTACGGGGAAAACCCTTTCAAACTATTCTTCTTATTAGATTGTCTTAGAAAGATTCAACAAAAGAGAGTACAATGATCCATATCTTCAACCATAATCTTATCCAGCAAGATCAACTAAATAACATCCATGAGATGAACCCAACAATGGTAATAATCAAAAACCTTGATTCAAAAGCCTGCAGTCAACTGTCACTGTTGCGATCAACTGACGAAATCTGCAATCAACTGACGAAATCTGCAGTCAACTGACGAAATCTGTGATCAACAATAAAACTAAATCTCTAGTTCCCAACTGCATACAGAGAGTGATGTGACTATGATTAAAACCCTCCAACCCCATGCATGAGTCTCTGTGCCTGCAGTTGTGACCAAAATTTGTCTATGTCATGCCTACAACTGGAAACCAAAACCCTAAACACACGTGGCAACTTCAAACAATATAATCTCGGACATGTATGAACCAATCTCCGCAACCCAACCTCAGACTTGTGGAAGCCAAACCCAAAGAAAGAAGAATGATCATGATGATGATGTCCAAATGAGGGTCACTTAACTTCTATTATAGCCATCCATGGGTGTCCAATTTCTCTTTTGGACTGACCTATCCTTTTGTGCACATGTGGGCTTTAATTCAAAAATACACTTTCCCTTGTCCAAATTGAGTGCTTCAATAGTCAAAATTGGTCCTCTCAAAAATAGGCTAGTCCCATGGGTGGAATTTGTCACTGAGCTGCCAAATTAACACTCCCTCTCAGCTAGGGAGAATTTCCAACTGCATCATGTAGTCATCGTAAGTATCAAGTCATCAAATCATGTCCTATCTCAAGTATCTCAACATCAAATGTCATCACTGCTCATTTATGCTCCTCTACTTATATCTTGATTGTCTTTGCTCATATGTTGAACATTATCGAATCTAAAAGAAGAAGAATTTGACAATGGAGGGGAGCTTAAGCTACCACCCTTAATCCATCGGGGATCCACTACTATCACCTGGAATTTTCTGCCAGTGGGGATCCCAATGCTACTAACTAGGAACCATCATAGAGCTTATCAGCATGGAGACTTGTTCAATCTGGAAATTCATCGAGGAGCACATCTCAACTTGGAATCCAGTGAAAATGAAGAAGGCCCTATGGGACACTCTCACCTCGTGTCTATGGCAGTGGGTTAGGTCATATGGGACACTCTCACCCCAAGTCATATCATCGAGCAATAGGTGAGATACAACTTACCAAGCAAGGATAACAACCATCATATTGTGCAGTCAATGGGCGAGATACCACTTGCTATACGAGGTAAGGATCACAACCATCCTATTGCTTGTTGATATTCCAAGCAATGACCCTTAAGATTCATGTGGTAGAACACCTATATCATAATCAACTTAGGTTGTACACCTCCAATCACTCTCTCAACCTGTTGGCCAAGCGGTGAGTGGTATTCCCAACAAGCCCAACTTGTGGGTATGATGCCAACTGGGGTATACTCTACATAGACCAAGATAGGGGAGAAACATATCTAACCCTATGGCTAACAGATAGGGGTGATACTCTATTGTCCAGAGATCCCTCAACCCCAGGAAATTGCCATCTCAATTCCTCACCCTGGGAGTTCAGGTAGGGGGGAAAATCTAGCTTAGTTTCCTTGATCAGTCCTACTCTCTGTATATTAGAAACATATCATCATGCTCATATCCAGTATCAACTTAAACAACCCATTGAAGAGTTCAATCATAATGTCTCAATATTAGCAGTCTCTTGTTCATGCAAGACATCAAACAAATATTGTATTAGAACAAATATATATCAAAAAAAGGATACCTTATTCATCCTCCCTCTCACAGAGGCAAAAACCATGAGCCTAAGCTTGTTTCATACAACAGTTGACTCAATATATGAAGACCTCTCAATCTCAACTATATACAAGATTTTGTGCCAATCAGATCCCACACTTTATTATCACAATGTATCATTTTCACATCCAAAACTGGTCCAAAATAGCTTTCCAAAGAGTCTCTTCAACCTGTCTCATAGCTAGCCATGCTAGAAACATCATACTCAACCTCGGTCATGCTTAAATGTATAGACTTTTCATCTATCAATGTATATCTCATACTAAAGCAACACCTAGATGTGGTCATATTAATAACGATCCCAAATAACATCAATACATCCACATAATCACATATAAAGGGAAGAATATCTCAGACCAAAAATTGATTGTCCCATGCAAATATCTCGAAGTGTGCTTGGCGGAAACTCAATGTGTACGAAGTGGCTCAATCATGAATTGACTCAGATTCTATGCAAAACATGCACACACACACACACACACACATATATACAAAAGGGTATTCACACAGAACATCAATGCTTCAATCAACTATAGGTTGCCAAGTTAGGTTCATAGCTTCTTGAATTCAATCGGAGTGTCCAAGGATTTCCATTTTGACTTTCCAAAAACTCTTCAATAGCTTCACAATATAGATTTTATTTTCCAAAATTCAAAAAGTAATTCATCATGCCATGATTCTTCATTTCGAACTTCAGAGGTCAACTCCCCCTTACTTCGACCATCAAAGGCTCATTACCTGTCAAAAATACAACATCAACATATAAAAACAAAGTCAAATTCATACCTTGGGACCACTTTTGTAGGATACATTTGGATCGACACATCTTCCTTGCTTCACTAGGTAACTATCAATGTGGACATATCAAGCTCAGGAAGATTGCTTCAAGCCATACAATTTTATCTGCAAACATTATATTGATCAAACCAATATACTTGGCCTTACACAGATCGATATTGTTCAATTAAATAAACTAAGTTATCTTATCAAGCCTTATATGCTAAATCAAAACTAACATCAAAGTCATTGAATTTCTACCAATATTATAGTGACAAACTCTTCGGACCAGATGTCAGGTAGAGCTCACATCCAAAATACCAAGTTATGACTTCATCTATTGTTATGTCAACAAATTGTAATTAAGGAATATCAAACTCCATCAGGCCATCCATATAATCATAATATGAATTATTTTTTTCATTATACATTAAGGATAAGTCATATAAGTTTCATGCATTATGTTGGGAATCACAATTTCCATTAGACCAAAACCCGCAAGTGTTAGTCAACGATCGCATTGCTAGAGATAAGGATCCATGAGAGGTAGTTAGTCCATGTCATGAAACACACAAGAAGTGTTGGTTTTTCCAATGTCCAATAATCTTCCCCCTAACATGACTCGGTCGTGTATCGAACTTGTGACCTATGCTTTGATACAACTTGTTAGGAATCATGATTGTCGTTATACCAAAACCCGCAGGTGTTAATAAAAAATCGCATCGCCAGAGATAAGGATCCACAAGAGGTGGTTAGTCCATGTCACAAAACACATGGGGAGTTTCGTTTTATCCAATGTCCAACACATTCTTTGTGAGATTACTACATACTGAATCACTATTATAGCATAATTTAGAACTCATGCAATTTTGATGCTTTGATATGGCCTTAGGCAACCCTTTGTCGTCCAGACTTGATCATTTATTAAAAAACAATATTTTGAATTCCATACGTGACTCTTCCCTTTCAAAAGCGTGTACACACATAGGTACCATAATAAAGAACCCACGTATATGATTTAAAATATGAAAAAAATAAAAATATATCCTATTTTTTAGGCATGGTTTAAGGGTTTCACCGAAAGCCAACCTATAGCAACCTATGGCCTAACTGAATCAACTGATTTCTAGTGGTATTTATACATTTCATGGGAAGGCCTAATCATAAAATGAGATAGGATATCGACATTAAACCTTTTTGTCCCCAGATCAAGTCTAATTTTCCTTGTTCCTCCTACACTCCCAGTCATAGGAGACCCTTGATTCCTTGCATAGATGATCATCCTTCAATATATGGCATCCTTTTGCACATGCTTGAGAGGTGATATTTGAGGCTTAGGCTGGATGGATCCAGAGGAAGGTTTCGTTGGTGTTGTGGTTGGATCAAGTTGTATCTATCCATTATTATTTGTTGATATCAATGAAGAAGCTCTGTCTTGTTCCTGATATGTTATGATCTCATGTTTTTTATGATTCATGTGTAATATGTCATGATTTATATGTTTATACTTGATGATCTAACATGTTTATCATGCACGCACTTTGAACTAATTTCTATGTATATGCTTCAATGAATTGTGTTGTAGGTCTGATTTATTTTGAGGAAACAGAGGGTTTGTACCCTATGGGATCGACATCAAATGTAGGACCTATGGGTACTCCTCCGAAACAAAACTTTGGTAGTGTATATATTTTGCTTGCTTGAATGTATACTTCTTGTTGATAGTCTACCTTCAAATTGTTGAGGTTGTCAACCCTTATCTTAGGGAAGTTTTTCCCACAAAAATCACAACTATTTATACTTCAACCAATGTGCCAAAGCCATCGATGCCAATACATAATCACTATTGAATACCAATTTGTCACTAAAAGTTATTATTCCCACATAGCGTTGTCCTCAAGGCAAATAATATATTATTAAATCAAAACCCTATTTTTTATCATGGAATTCAATCAATCCATAAGTCAAAACATATTTATGAACTATCAAGCAACATGTCAAAATTCTAATACAACTCATCTATGTTAAACCAATAAGGCAAATCTTGTCAAACCCTTGTAATTGTTATCAAATACTGACATATACTAACTTCAATGATTGAATCAAAATAACATACTGATCTACATATTTTGGTCCCCTACAAACACAAGTTTAGTCAACACATTCACATTATCTATAGTAAGTCAAACATTCAAACTTCCTTGCTCATATAACTTTCTATTGTCTACTTCATATCTGTAGGATTGTCATACTTTTGTTGTGTTCCTAGTTTTATGTATAGAGATTCACTTTTGTGTCTTACAGGCACAACCACATCCATATGCCTTCTTATGTGAGGTTGGGAGGCTTATAACCTCACTCTTAAGCCTATTTCCCAGCGGTTGGGGCTTAGACTAGGATAATACTTCTCTTCTCAGACCATAACTTGTTGCAAACTAACAACATCAGATATTTGATTATTCATGTCCAAAAGTTTTACTTCAACAATAAAGAATCTTCTATACATTTAATGCAGATGATAATAGGTGTAGGGATCTTATGGAGAGTTTCTCCCTCTGAATGGGAAGCCACTTCCATCATCATTATTAAAAACATCAACCTGTCTATCATAATATTCGCATGCATCAACGAAATTGTTAGATCGTGAAATCAAATTATATCAAGTTGTAAAACATATATTCATCATGTTCATAACATGTTAGCATCAACTACTTCATCATCACATATGAACATGACATCATACTTTCATTAAGGGTTAAAGTCATATGATTAGGGTAGCTGATAGGTGTATCATCATACTCCAAAGATTATAATCACTACATCGCTTATTTATCATATTACTCAATCATTAAGTCAAGGCATTCAGATTTATCACACTGTCCAATTTACTAATCTTACCAAAACCTAAACAAGTTCAACAAGAAGATCTTGAGAAATATCTTATTGTTACACTTTTGTCATCAAGATTACCATGCTTATCACAAGAATCAAATCATAATATGTCAAAGTCAAAGCACCTAAGAAATTCATCATGTCAGATACTTTGTCAAATAATAAGAGCACCAATATATATCACATGTACCATAAATCAAACTTACACTCATATTCATACATGATTCATTCATGAAGGCAATATTCCCATGATACCTTAGGGCTTACCTTGCCATCCAATGTTGCAGCTGAAACATAACATTGAAACAATACACCATACATGCCTTGTAGTATTCAAATACTTGTGCATATTGACATTCGCAATTGGGGAACTTTGTCAACTTTTTATTAGGTTCCTCTTTCCTTTTCCAGCACTAGCTTTCTTTTCCCGCACCTCAGATGATCCTCAAGAAGGATCCACTTATCACATCTCATCAGGAGGTTAGAAGTATCCAAATGCTCAAATATACATGTAGGAAGTATAATCATTGATCAGATCAATAAATTTAAATAAAAGTAAAGACATAAAGAAGTAACATAAATAAAAAAAAAAAAAAAGAACTTATCTTCAATAAGAGGTGATCATATCCCTCTTGAACCAGCCTTCAAGGGTCATGATTTTCCATCATCCATATAATAGTTTTGGCTTCAATATATCCATCAACTTCATCAATACCACGACCTAATTGATACTATCCCATTTAGTGCTACATCAAGCCTGTCACAAGTGCTAGAACATCTTCACTTTGATCACGCTAGGGTTTCTAGATTGCATATCTCAATTTTTTGTCATAATCCAGGTTTTCTTCCAAACCCTAACCTCTTAATATCTATTAAATGCTAATAACTAGATTACCTAGAGTTTCCTGCAAACCCTAGCCTTGTTTTAAGTCTCCTCCATATTCTCTTACTTCCATTAATGGTGTCTTCATAAGTGTGATCTTTAATGACTTTCCTTTAGCCCAACTCTGATACCATGTTAAATTTTCTTAGGGCTATATTATTTATTTACTTTAGATAATTTCATTTCATCATTTACATATTAAATTCACCCCACAACATCATAGCATTATTCATATTTACAACATATGCAATTATATGGAAAGAACAATATCATCATCAATACAATGAAGACCAAGGAAAACACACTATGGGAAAAACCCTTTCAAATTCTTCTTCTTGTTAGATTGTCATTGAATGATTCATTAAAAGATAGTAAAATGATCCATATCTTAAACCATAACCATATCCATCAAGATCAACTAAACAACATCCATGAGATGAACCCAACAATGCTAATAATCAAAAACATTGATTCAGAAGTCTGCAGTCAATTGTCATTGTTTGCGGTAAATTGTTGAACTTTGTAGTCAACTGACGAAATTTGTGGT
Organism: Pinus taeda; assembly: GCA_000404065.3. Classification (NCBI taxonomy): domain Eukaryota; kingdom Viridiplantae; phylum Streptophyta; class Pinopsida; order Pinales; family Pinaceae; genus Pinus; species Pinus taeda. The sequence continues at coordinate 18,963 of APFE030662851.1, forward strand.
CAACAACAAAACTCAAAGCCTATTTCCCAACCACATGCAGAGAGTGATGTGTGTGTGACTGAAACCCTCCAACAACACGCATGAGCCTGTGTGGTTGCGGTTGTGACCAAAAATTGCCTGTGTCGTGCCTGCGACTGGAAGACAAAACCCTAAACACATGTGTGACCTTCGGGCCATGCAATCTTGGACCTATACAAACCAATATTTTCAACCCAGCCTTAGACCTCTACGAGCCAAACCCAAAGAAAGAAGAATGATCATGATTATGATGTCCAAATGAGGGTCACTTGACTTGTGCTTATAGCCATCCATGGGTGTCCAATTTCTCTTTTGGTCCGACCCATTCTTTTGTGCACATGTGGACTTTAATTCAAAAACACACTTTCCCTTGTCAAAATTAAGTGCTTCAATAGTCAAAATTGGTCCCATCGAAAAGAGGAATCTAGTCCCATGGTTGGAATTTGTCATTGAGCTTCAATATTAACAATGAGAAGATCCTATTCAAAATTTCACCACTGCCATGAATATGGCCACTTCGCTAAGGATTGTAAGCAAACAACATCAAGAAAAGGAGCAAAACAAATAGAGGGATAAGGAGGGAACTGGTACGTGCAAAGAAAAGGAAATAATAAGGGAAAATCCACCAAGAACAAAGAACTCAATTTTCCAAGAATGGAGCTTCCACTTCATCAAATCCATTCAATGCTTTGCAAAACACTTAGAAAGGGGAACAAACTCCTCCCCAAAGTGATCCAATTAACAAAGGAACTGAGGAAGACCAGGAGGATGGAGAGATTAACAAAGGAAACAAGGGGCACATTGAAGATGAGGATCAACCTGTAGTAGAGCCAAGCCTTATAGCTACCACTCATAAATCGTGTTGATTCGATGGTGGCTAACAACCAACAGGAGTTATAACTAGAAATATGGCAAACCTTAGTATGGGAAAATGAGGGAAGAAATCAAGAAACAAAGAGCAGTAAAATGAAGCAAGGAAGACCTCAAAGAAAGGTGATCCAGGAAAGGGAGGCAGAGAATAATAAAATAATGGGTAATAGCCAGGTGATCCCAAATATCCTCAAGCTAAAAAATCATAAAGGGGCAAAGACTCAGAAAATAGGAGTACCCAAATTCCCCCCCCGCCCCAATGATAATTTTATCTTGGAACATAATGGGAATAGGTGTCCCCATTAAAACCCAAGAAATTATATATATAGTAAGAGCGGAAAAACAATGGGTCTTATTATTACAAGAAATTAAAATGGAAGTGAAAGAAGTTAATAAGATAGCACAAATGTTTTGGAAAGGTTGTGAAGCAATAGCTTAGGATGCAAGGGGGGCGTCAGGAGGAATCAGGATATACTGGTCATGGATGCACTTTAATTTAGTAGATAGTATGAAGTCGCATTTCTGGGTAGTTGTATTGCTTGAAAGAAAAGACACGAAGGAAAAACATCTTGATCATCAATGCTTATGGGCCTGTAGTATATGGATATAAAAATCAATTTTGGGAATCCTTCACCTCTCTTAAGGTTAAGGAAGGCTTTACCAACAATATAATGGGAGGATACATCAACACAATCCTTAGATTATAATAAAAGAGAGGGGGCTCAAATGTTCAAGATCCCTTTCAGGAAAGAATGGAATACCTAATCAACAAATGGGATCTGGTAGACATCCCTCCAAAAACTGGTAAATACACATGGATGAATAGAAGAACGAGGGGTAGTTTTATAGTAGCCCACTTGGATCGATTTCTCATCCACAACATTTTTGTTTTAACAAGATCATATTGTTCTTCGTCAATATTGGCGCAAGATGGTCTGACCATTGCCCCATTTCTCTATCTTTAGCCCATATGGAAAACCTTGGCACTATCCCTTTTCGTTATAATCTAATTTGGTTCAATGAAGAAGGAGTCCCTGACCTAACTAGGAATACGTGGATATCACCTGTAACCGGATGAGCCTCCTTTGTGTGGGAACATAAAATCAAAGTTGTGAAGAGAGCATTGTGACAATGCCTTAAAACTAGTTATGTTCCTCTAAGCCAAAAACGACGTAATTTAGTGCAACAACTATATCAACACCAAAAAATGATGGACACAATTCCAATAGAATCTTGTCACTTAGATAAATAACGAGAGATAACAAAGAAAATATTTGTTGTCAGTCACCAAGAGGAGGAATTTTGGAGGTTAAAATCTCAGATTTTGTGGCTACAATTTAGGGATTAAAGCATCGCCTTTTTTCATAGGCAAGCCAAAGCTTGTGAAAATAAGAACAGGGTAAGAGAGATAATTTCATAAGGATGGAAAAAATTTCCACCTTAGAGGAAATAAAAAATTAAGCTTTTCATCACTTCAACAATTTCTATAACAAAGAGCATGAATTAGATAGGGATACGGCGCAATTTTTTTTGCAAAATATCCAACAAATAGTAACAGAGCAATCCAACCAAGAGTTGGTAAGTGAAATTACAAAAGCGGAAGTTGATAAATCCATAAAGGAATTGAATCCAGATAACATTACTTCAAGCTAAAGTTTCTACTTCAGTCTCTCATGGGGTATGGTCAAAAAAAAGGAAGTGTCAAATATATGGGTGGAACTATGAAGAGATAACACTTCAAGAAATAGCTAGTATATTTGACTTTCTTGTCAATCTTGAATGGAAATACTTCAAGTATCTGGGCATCCCCATCTCTTTGGGAGCAACCAATATAGAGGAATGGGAGGAGGTTATCATCAATATTAAAAAGAGCATACAATCATGGGTAGTGCAGTGGCTAAACACAGTTGAGAAAATGGTTTTAATCAAATTGGTTTTGTCCCCCCTCCCAATATATATGGGATTAGGTCTTCTAGCATTGAATGGGATTATACATCAACTCATTGGGATGATACGGAAGTCCTTATGGCAATGGGAAAGAAATAATGAGTGACGCTTCCATTTAGTCAACTGGAGGATTGTCTGGCTACCAAAATCAGAAGGAGGATTGGCAATAAGAGATCCTAAATTAATGAATTTAACATTGGGAGCGAAGATTGTATGCAAACTTCTCTTAAAAATGGGACAGTGTTGGAAGAGAGCCTTTCTAAGGAACTATTTTCATAAAAACCGCATTTTGCGGCCCAAACAAGAAGTGTGGCTAGAACATGGATCTAAAATTTGGAGGCTCTGTAGAGAGGTTGCATTCATCATAATAGATCATTTGGGATGGCAATTTGGGAATGGGGCTTGAATGCACTTATGGAAGGACTGAAAATCATTAGCAGTGATCCTGCAAGACAATGGTGAAGCTGGAAAGCTAGCTCAATGGATAGAGGGTTGCAAAATACACACAATCACCGACATAACCAGGTGGGACATGCAAGGGAGATGGATTGGATGGATTAACATCAGTTTAGAATAGACCTAGGATTTAATGATCAAGGCACTCATAGGACATGCCTTGGTAGTTACTACTAGGTTGGATCAGAGGACATGGAAGATAAGAAAGGCAAGGAATTATACAGTAAAGGAGGGGTATAACATACTCATAGGGGATACTTTGCAGGGCAAAATCAAAACCATGTGGAGCAGAATCTGGAATCATGATGGGATGGAAAAGGTCAATCTTTTTTGTTGGTAATTGGTCCATGAGAAAATCATAACCATAGAAAATTTGAAGAAAATTAATATACAAGGTTTGTCACGGTGTGTGCTATGTTTTCAAGCTGAAGAGGACTCAAGGGAAAATTTTAAGAACCCCCCTATATTTATATGTATAATAAATGGGTGAATCCCCATGATACATAGGAAAAATGGAAGGCAGTTTTATCAATAATATAATATGTATGTATAATTGTTTTGGAAAATCTCTCACCAAATTATATTATCATGTAAAATCATGGTGAATCTTTCACTGAATTATAAAATCTTGTAAGATCTTGGCAAATCTTTCACTGAATAATAAAGGCTTTGTAAAGGGCGAACAATGTTCATAATGAGTATTTCTTGTAATGGCTTCAAGCCTTGTTAATCAATCCATCAAGAACCAAAGCAAGTGTATTCCTTATATGGAATATAAAGATATTTCTCATGGAAAGTCAATTAGGTTTACCACAGGTGGTAGGGAGAAATCCTACATGTGACAATGTGTTGAACCCATACTGAGTATTTCTTGTAATGGCTATGAGCCTTGTTGTCTAAGCAAGCCCTCGAGGACTGAAATATGTATATTCCTCATATGTAATATAAATATATTTCTGATGTATTGGGATATAAAGATATGAGCGAGGAGTGGGAAATGAGCCACAAGAAGTCCTTAGAAAATTGACAAGAAGAAGATAAGTGCGAAAAATAAAAATAAAAAGGTGAAAAATGGAGAAGAAATACAGGGGAAAAATGGTGAAACAGCAAATTCATAATCCATGGGAGGAACAATGATTAGAGATAGTGAGGGAAGATGTTCCCTTAGCCTAGGGGTAACAAAGGCAGACATTAGAACTCTCACTTATGCAATTGTAGTTAAACAAACATTAATCTCTATGTCAGTCATGAGAGGGAGGAAATATGGGCAAGAAATGCGAGAAAAAGAATGGAACAAAGAATTGGGATTACAATCCTTGCTCTTTGAGTTTGGCTACTTCCTTTGAGGCCTATTGAAAAATTAGGAATGATCTATCTATGTATCTTTTTATCTAATTAGTTTGTAACATAGTTGCCAAGTAGCTATGTCAGAGAATGGAGATTGTGAATAAAAAAAATCATCATCCTGCCCATATTGAGATGGAGATGGACACATATGAGTATTGGAGATCAAATTCTTCCATTTTTTTGTTGTAACAAGTTATACAGGTATAGCTACAACCCCCTAATTTTAGTTCAAACAATATCCATTGGTGTGAGAAAAGATATTTGAGGTTTGCACCTTGCCTTTTTTTAATCCCTATCGATGTTTAATAGATCCAAGGATAAGATAGATTTATGTTAGTTTATAGTTGCTTAAAATTTAAATATAGAAATTGAAATAAATAGGATGTCACTGCATTTTTATTTTATGTTAAAGTTTTTAAATAAATAAGACGATGTGTCTTTTTTTTCATTTTATTGTATTAGTGACACACCCACACATGGGGATCTCCCCCACCTTGGGCTATCAAGTACCTTGATTATGTTGGCGTAAATAACAAATATGGCATGAGGAAAGTATGGTTCTTACCCATTTTGAACTTGGAGGCAGGTTATATTTATAAACAAACATTCAAGATCTTCTAGTTTATTATTTGTCTTTCATCAACATATATGCTTGTTATAACACCATTTGGTTACTTTTTAAGCAACCATAAAGACTCTGACTGATTGCTATGTGAAATGAACTCTCCAAGGGTCGATGATAGGAATATTATTGTAGGCTATCCATACCCTTCAACAATTTAAATCTTTTAAGCTCAACATGAACTTTTGATATGTTTCATTAATCTTATCTTTTGCTCCCAATATTCCATCACTCCACTTGACATATTTGTGTGTTAAATAGTTAGGTGTTTGTGCTTTAGCCTAGACAACTAATTTTGTATTTTAAGGATATCTCTTCTTTTTAATTACATTTTTATTGTGTTCTTAATGTATTTCAGAATCTTCAATGGCCTCCTTTGAAAAGTTTTATAGCTAGGTGTTTATGCTTCAACCTAGATAGTTAATTTTGTGTTTGAAGGATATGCCTCCTTTTCGGATACACTTTTATTGAGCTCTTAATTTATTTCATAATATTAACAACACTTCCCTCTTTCCTTTCTAACAAAGAATTAATTTAATTCGGAGTATTGACTGTAATTGGTGCTAATTTCATATTAACATCTACATTGATTTAGAAGTTTCGTACACTTGATATTGAATTTATATCTGTTGTAACAAGCATAAGGATGTGAGTATTTATTTCTTTCTCTCTTTTACCAAATTAATTTATTTTACTTTTGTGTACTTGCAGTCGTCCGAGACTCATGGAGAAAGTTGGAAAAACATTGATACAACACAAGTCAGAAGTGTTGTGCCATAAATATTATTTTTGCATAGTTGATCATATTTTCCTTGTTTGATGCATCCTGAATTCATTGCATTTTTTAGGTAGGTGAGTTAAATTGGAACACCTTTGCAACTTAGAGCTTGGAAATTCTGAATTTTATGGACTTGTATCAAGCATTCATGTTGCAAATGGCAGTTGGGATAATGCAGCAAAAATGAGAACAATTAAAAGACATTGTATTTCAAATTATATGGAGTTGCAGTTTGGTGGAGTTAAATGACAGGGTATACAAATTCATTAAGGGAGTTAAATTAACACCTTCAATTTGAGAAATAGGTAGGTAATGTTTGTAAAACAAGATTTACGTTGCAGACCAGAAATAGGTTAAGGAATACACGCTCAAAAGTACTTTCCAATTTATGAAGACAAAAATTGGAATTCCTATTTGATTCTTAAAAATATTCATTAATGTAGTGGCACCCATAGTAGCAAGTTAATCTCCAAAATGTTCACTTGATAAATTATTGCAAGGGAGAAACCCTTTTCATCATTTTCGATATGAATCTACTTTTTTATAGACTGGTACCCTCAATTATGTTGGGTATTAAACGGGGAGCCCTGAAGCGTAAACCCTTTTTTTTCCTTGCCAGATTTGTAGCCTTTAGAGGTTTGGATGCCCAATTTGGATCCTTATTTGTCCACCTGGCAAAAGATCGTTTGACATTTGAAGGGCCATTATTGGTTGGATGATTTGCATTGAATATGGGAATATTCCCCCCGAAACTAATATCCCAATCAATATAATCAATATACAGAGATAGGTCACATATCGACACCATGTAAATGGTCAAAAGAAAGAGGGGGTCCATGCACTAACAAGATAAACACAACAATTTGAAACAAAACATGGAAACAGATCTAATCACTGCTAAATGGACCAGAAATAGTTGAGATCATTTTTGAAAGAAAATGTAAAATATCCTATGTAAAAGCTACCTCAAGAATGAAAGAGGAACACCAAACAACTTCAGTTCATAACTTGAACAAGGAATACATTGCCACTAAAATATAACAACATATGTAAGAGTTGGTATGTAGAGCATTACTAAACTAACGCATAATTTAAAACTGTAATTCTTGGATAGATATATGAATGGAACAAATATATTGGGAAATTGTACTTTTATTTCACGTACAAATGGACAAATAACAATATAAATGTAGAGGAATGTCAGGTATAAGAGGAGACCAACCATAAACGTGTTCACTTAGAAGCAACATATCAGTGACCTTTGAGCATTTCTCAGAAGTAGCCAACTAACAAAGTAGAAATTGACAACAACTAAATAAATACCATACAAAAATTATAATAATAATAATAAATCAAATTAAATTAAAAATAATAAATATTAAATCAATTAATTAAAAAAAAAAAACAAATAAAAAAATATAATTAACTATAAAATATAAAATATAATATAAAATAAAATTAATTAATTAAAAAAAAAATCAATTAAACCAAGTCAATGTAATCCTCTACAGTTTTATCTTTTGAACATTTGTGCCTAAACATTTGCATGATTCATTCTATATACAGGTGGGAGAACAACAGTTGACGAAAAGAATGGTTGAAAAAATTTAAAAGCACAATTTTAATGGCCTATCAAGAGAGAGATAACCATCCATTGCAACATCTTACCATGCTTCATGAAAATCAACGTATATTTTTATTACATCAAGTTCCAACCATCACAAAAATGATATTTTATAGGAAAACAATTCATAAGCCATATTTACACATTCAGAGTGACAAAACCCATTTTGAGGTGTTAGGCAAGGCCTAGTTAGTAGGGCATCAAAAAAAAATATATAGGAATGTTACAAGTAATATATTCGAAAGACAGGAACACTTATGTTAGAGAGAGAGGGAGGACTTTGCAGTAAGTTATAAAAATACAGGAGAATTATTTCCCACCCTAAATCCCACCATCAAAACAAAATCCTCTTAATCACTTCTCAAAGGAACCATTCAAACCATAAGTTGGAAGTGAATATGCATAAATTCGGTGCTCCATTGACCTAATGTTTAACTTCATAGCATATTAACCTTTTGTCTTTTCCCCAGGTTCAAAAGTAACTTCCATTGAGGAACCACCTAAGTTAAGTGCACCAAAATTTATGTGCCCATGTGTATTACATAGCTTATCATGTTGTAATTAAGATCCACCCATCCATAATAAGACTCTTCTACCCCACTAATAACCCTTACCCATCTTCTTTGACATATAAATGGATATGACACCAATATTACCCATGCCTTGTCCAAAATCCACTTTGTATCAGAAATTGGCAGTTTGGAGAGGCCAGCTGTAGCCAGAAGAAAAACATGAATATTTATATGTGCATAAGAAGGAATATGTTGATCTTCCCAATTCAGAAGAGGTTCTATAGAAACCTTCAATCAAGATTCATTGTACATAAATTTATCAAGTTCAGTTTGCACCCTGAGATATGCAAGGCCATTCTCATGACCATAAGTTTTAGCGGATTCTCCAAATACTGAATGCACCACTTCTGGAAGATTTTCTTGAACCTTCCTACTATCATGTGACCACTCATACACATTGATAAAGTATAAAAGAATAAATAGGATCAAATTAAGTGATGTTATGGCCATACCACTATATCTGTTGACGCTTCAAGCAAAGAGACTCTGCAACACCAAGAACATCGACTACCCTCCAAGCATTGGTCAACAGATCCAATGTAGTCCTTGTGGTTTGTAGAGGGTCTTCTTGCTCTAACATCAACCTCTTCAAACTAACTTTGCACAAGGTTATTACAAATGTAAAAAATCAGCAAGACACCAATTTGGTAGTCAATATGACCAAAATAAGAGCTAGTTCAAACAATTTTCATAATCATGCTTTTGAAATATTAACCAAATAGGAACATGAAAAATTAACTTTCACCTAATGCAATAGTTCGATGTGCAGAGCCTTATAACAATCATGGAGTTGAAATTGAACAAACAAAAGAAAAAATACACTCTGTTACATTATTCCATTCACAATGCGACATCAAAACCAAAGTATTATAACCAAGCTCATCGATGTCAAAGAGTGAGAAGTGATTCTAAGTGGAAGTTGTCTTGAGAAATTATATATATATATGAGATAAAATCTATGAATATGAAAACCTACAATGTCAATATAAATGAAAATTTTCAATATTAATTGATTTCAAAGTACGTGATGATACTGCATACTGCAAAATTCCATAGGACTCTAGACATTTGAAAAGTTTGTTAGTTGTCTACTATGAAATATGGACATGAAAACAGGGAAAATAAATGTTTTTGGATTTTGTTTCTTCTCAATGTTATATAGACAAGATGCTTCCTTGAGTCAATCTAAATCACTTGTGTTTTCCTTGCAAGTATGAACCATATTTACAAGTCAAGATTGCAACTATGAATTAAATGAGTTGATTTGGCTTAGTATTCTGAAAGAACAAAAATATGAACACTAGAGTTAACAAAGAAACCAGTAACACCGATGGAACTATTTCTGAAAGAATTTATGAGAAAAAATTTCACTCAGACCTCTCAAGCCATAACAAACTCATGGATCTCAACCTATTTGGAAATATTGATCTTAACCAAAATTTGGGTGGTCAACAAGGTATCTAGGTCGCTAACTATTTATTCCTATAAGGAGATGGAGTTCTTGCAATCAAGAAAGACTGTCGGAGGAGATAAATTCATAGACAAGGATATATAACCAAAACACCAAGCTAGAAAACACCAGAGTGCTTGGAACTCATAACCTTTTATATGTAGATATAGATTGTTAACAAAAATATCAGAACACGGTATTCTACAAGAAACCCGCCTCATTACCTTTCAATTCATGTATATGGAATTGTCACAATCAATAAAGACGTGTTTTAAGTTTAAATAATGAGTTTTGTCATTTCCAATACTAAACTATGAATGGAAAGTGGAATAGTTATTTTACATCTATTATATCAAAGGATTTAAGAGATTTGAAAGCATTATCAGAGATTTTAAAGGTAAGAGCATTATTGAATGTTTTCATGATCCCATTGTCCTATACCGGTTGAATGGATATAAATTTGTAGGGAAATGAGAATAAGAATAAATTAAGTACCTTTGAAGGGAAACTACAGTGGAAAGCCCTTCCATCCCACCACCCATAATTACTAAGACTTCAGATTACTCATTGGTAATATTGTTGTTTTTGCAGCCTACTCATCTTCCTGCCTCCTAAATCTTCAATCTAATTGGGTGTTTGAAAGGTGGGTATGAGTAGGGTTATTCCTAGGTCTTCCTAGGAATTTCATAAAATAAATTGTTGTTAAAAATAAAATAAATTGTTATTAAAATAAATTGTTGTTAAAAATAAAATAATTTGTTATTAAAATAGATTGTTGTTAAATGTCTTATGTACTTGTCATATTTGATGAACAAAAAATATGGTTATAACACTAGGTTACAAGGATAACATCTTAACTACTTCACCCTGAATCAATTGCTAATCAGGGTTGTAGGACTTTCATTGACTCTCTGTGGTGGTTTTTCTACAGAATCCTTCTTGATGACATCTAATTTTGGCCTAGGTCATCTTCACAATTAGAGTGGAAATTTTGTTCACAATATAACAAAAAAAATAATAATAAAATAAATAAATAAAAATAAAAATAAATAAATAAATAAATAAAAATAAATAAATAAAAAATAAAAATAAAAATAAAATAAATAAATAAAAAATAAAAAATAAAAAAAAAAATAAAAAAAAATAAAAATAAAATAAAAATAAAAATAAAAAAAATTTGAACATGTAAGATTTTCTAGAATAAGAAACATAGAAGAGAAATATTGAAATAGTGTTCGTAATAAATTCAAAAAATAATGTTTATTCATTTAGAGCAGTAACTATGAGCATGAGAACACCACATCTTCTCCCATGAGCTATGACACATGTGAAGCAAGATGCATCTCTTCAGTCTTCAGTCAAACAAAGTTGATTGCAATGGTAGAGGAATAAATTTCACAAAATGACAAAAGGCTTCAAAGTTAGCAACTAACAAGTATTCCTAGCACAAAACCTGATAGAGGTAGCAAGTGAAACTACCAACCCCGTGTTGGAGATTGAAACATCATTGGTTGGATATTCAATCAACCTATCCAGACTCTAGTTTACAAGAGTCGTCATATCAACAATGCTTCTTAACATTTAAGAATACTTTAATGATCAAATCTAAAGGCATGAAATGAATCAATGAAATTGATAGCAAATGTTCTCAAGTATACATGACAAAGGGAAATATGGGAATATTTTTATCATACAACTTGTGTAGCCTTCTAGATCATAGAAAATCTTTTTAAATGATCAAGTTCCTGGAAATATGGCTAAATTTTCAAATAAGGATTGCGTTCATTACAATTCATTGTACGATGAATTCACTCATTTTTATGGAGAACCCAGAAGTATAGAGACATCAATATCAGATAAACCACAAGTCAATGCTTTAGTGCAACAAGCTATCTTTACTGCCCCTTTCTCCCCATTGAGAGGAAATACAAGTACAAGCTTCCTTTGTAAAACACTATTCAATTCTTATTACAAATCTTAGAGCTAGTGGTACCCATAAAGTCAAGCGGATCAATTGGAAATGAAGAGATTAGATCATATGTCATGTAGGATGGCTCCTTAGAAATGTGGTTCACAACATCCTTAGAAATTTGGTCTTCAACAAGCACAACAAAATTCTGGTTCCAAACATAAAATAATAATGCTTGGAGTAGACATAGAGGGAATATTAGTAATGTTGAATGATTCATAAGAAAAGGTATCAGACCTATACAAATAAAAATACATAATGGTGTCCAATATCAATGCTCTTAAAGTGACTTCAACTTTAAACCAACACCCCACCAATTGTGTTCTAAGAATGGTATGGTAAGTGTGCAATCAAATATGTCTTCAAGGGAAGTGTTGATATGAAATATGTTGTTTTGGGAAAAGAACCAATTTTAATGAGTTGTAATGGAAAACTTCAAGAATTTGTACTCCCTACAGTGCTTAACATACATGAGGCCTTAATAATATTTAGTCTCAGAAAGTAACATGGAGCTCTGATGCAACTGTTGAACGCGATCGACCTAGCCCTAGTGAGCACGAGGTTTCTCGTCAGCCCTCCTGTGGTCTCCTGCCCTATTGATGGAGCATACGGATTCTCCAAAGGATGGAGATCCACACACAGATAGACGACAAGAGCAGGAAGAAACTGCAAATGCCTTTGCATCTTTGATATCTGCCATTGGACCTCCTAAAACCAGGTCGTCAATATCCAAGTTTGTGAAGAAACTTGATGATATTCCTGAGATATCCCTCCCTCCAACTCTTCCCCGTCATGCAACACTGTCTCTAGCAGAAAGAGGATTGGTTGGACAGTTTACAGGCTTATGGCCATCCCCTAAATATGTTAAGGAATGGGTCGAAAGACACTAGACTTCTTCAATAACATGGAATATCTCCATAAGATTCTACAGAAGAGGGTATTATACCTTCCATTTTGAAACAAAGGAAGACTATGATTTAATCTTCAAAAACGATCCATACTTCATGGACATGTGAGGATTATATTTAAACAGATGGACCCCTAATTTTGATCCTGAAATGGATGTACCCAACACAGTGTCGATCTGGGTAAGACTACCCCATCTCCCTCTTCACTGTTGGGGAGATGAATTGATGAAAGCTATCGGGAATGATGTGGGAAAGCACATTGACAGATGTGAACCAAAAGAGAACCTATGTGTGTGCGAGGATCTATGTTGAAGTGGATCTAGGGAAAGGCCTTCCGGAGGCAGTAAAGATCAAAGTAGATCAATGGACGCACATACAACTGCTGGACTACGAAATTATTCCCTTCAAGTGCAAGGTATGTCATGAATACGGTCATTTTGCAAATAGATGTCCAAAAAAACAAGAAAATTAAAATGTAGAAGAACCCAAATCCAAATGGGAACAAGTCAAAAGAAAAAAATTGACAAACAAACAGTCCATCCCCCCTTCAGGCCAACCTCAGGCTCCCTCAGATCCTTCCCCATCCTCTCCCATTACAGACAACCCCTCCTCTTTCCCTTCATCCCTTGCCAACTCCAACCCTTTCAACCCCTTGGAAGAGCCTTCAACTCCACTCTCTCCCCACTCCTCCCCTCACCTCCCCTCCTCCTCCCATTTACTCACACCATCAATCCCTATTATCCACCGCACCCCTCCTCCTCCATCTATGGACAGAATGCTAACAAGAAATCAATCTAAGGAATCCCTCCAAACCCTTGAACACCAAAAGAAAGAAGGAAGAAAATCCAACAATGAACTTAGAGATGAAGTGGTAGCTAAAGAGATGGCCTTAGGAACGCAGCAGCCCATGGATTCATTCTCTGAGAAAATTTTCGGGAACAATGAGAAAAATCAAAATCAGCAAAGAGGGAAAGGTCCCTCATCCCATCAAACAAACAAGTAAATATTGTGGTCTCTAGGAATTGCCATGGTCTAGGAACACCCTTCAAAGTAAATGCAGCAAGAGATATCGTAGCAAAGGAAAACTCAGATATATTTATGCTTCAAGAGACCAAAACAAGCTGCCAGGAATCAGAAAAAATGACAAAAAACTTAAAAATTATGAAGGAACAACTCAACAAGCCATAGGGGCCTCGGGAGGAATTTGTACACTATGGAAGAAAGGAAAATGGGAAATGCTACAACAAAAAAACGAAAAAACTGGATTCGAGCATATTTAAAGGAAACAAACACCAAGGAGCAATTTTTTTTTATCAACATATATGCTCCCAACCATTACAGGGAAAAAGAGAGATGTTGTAACACGGTACAAGAAACTTTAAATTAAACACACAACAGAAAAGTAATATTGGGAGGAGACCTCAATCTGGTCCTAAATATAGAGGAGAAATTTGGAGGGACCTACCACACAGACCCATCCATGGATGCTCTTGAAACAATCATGGAACAAAACATGCTAATAGATATCCCTCCAAGTAATGGAAAGTACATGTGGAATAATAAAAGGGTTGGAAAAAGTAACATAAAAGAAATATTGGACCGAATATTGGTACAAGAAAACATCATTTCTAGCTTTAATTCAGCAAGACCAAAAATTACATACCACGGCATCGGAACACAAGCCGGTTGCAATCAGTTTGGGACTGATTGACAACCAACGACCGTTACCATTCAAATATTGTCCAATATGGAACAGCAGTGAAGATTTCAGAAGTATGGTCTCAGAAGGTCACAGGATCGCTTTACTTTGTGTGGGAAACCAAGCTTAAAATTTTAAGAAAGGAAGTGAAAATATGGGCAAGAAAAAATGAAAAACAAAATAAAAAAAGAAGGGTAGAGCTAATAAAAAAGATGGAGAATTTACAAGAGGAAAATGAAAACAAGGAGGAGGATAAAGAGGATCATCTACAGGAAAAGGAACTTTTTTGGTAAATATATAAAGAAAATTGGAAAGAAGAAGAAGAGGTGAGATTAAAGTCAAGAAGCCTATGGCTGAAAGTAGGGGATAAAAACACAGCATTTTTTCACAACTCCATGAAAATGAGAAGAGCAATAAATCAAATTGATAAAATTCAAGTAGCCGAACAAGAAATTAAAGGAGTAGAGGAACTAAAAAAAGAGGCACACAAACATTTTAAAAATATACTAACAACAAATAGAGAAGCAGTAGATTATGATAATTTTCTGCAGCATATTCCAAACAAGATAAGTGAAGGACAAAATGCAGAAATAATGAAAGAAATTTAAGAAGAAGAAGTAGAGGCAGAAGTATGGAGCCATCATCCAGATAAGGCACCGAGCCCGAATGGCTTCACAATCACCTTCTATAGGAAGCATTGGCAAACAATAAAAAAAGCACTTATTAAGAATGGTAAGGAATGTGTTTATAAACAAAAAAATGGGAGGCAACACTAAATCTTCCTATCTGGCCTTAATACCAAAGGAAGTTAATCCTTCCACTTTCAGCAGATTTCGGTCAATCTCCTTGTGCAATTCTTCCTACAAGATAGTAATAAATATTATAGCCAATAGAATAAATAAAGTTCTCCTAGAGATAATTTCAGAAAATCAAGGAGGTTTTGTCCCAAACAAGCAGATAATTGATATGTATTGGTAGTCCAGGAAGTTGTTCATTCAAGAATGCAAAGAAAAGAAAAAGGAATTATTATAAAATTAGACATGGCCAATGCTTTTGACAGGGTAAGCCTCCCATACCTCCTGGATGTCCTAAATAAATTTGGGTTCTCAAAAGAAATTATTGAGGTCATCAAGGCTGGTATAACTGATCCATGGATAGCACCACTTATAAATGGAAGACCTAGCGACTTCTTCCAAAGCTCCAAAGGACTGAGGCAGGGATGCTCTCTCTCTCCATTTTTATATATAATAATGGCCAACACTCTAAGTAGAGCACTGGACAAAAAAAGGTGAGAAAGAATCTTAACTGGCCTGCATATCTCAAAGGGAATTAAAAGTATCAATCACTCCATGTTTGTTGATGTTACTTTCTTGTTGGGAGGTGCCTCATGCATAATTGCTCAAAGATTTTAAAAAATAATTGATAATTTTTTGGAGATCTTTGAGGGCCTCTTAAATAATGTTAAATGCAAAATATATGGTTGGAACACCTCTTCTCGAACCATGCAAAGAATATCACAAATTCTTGAGATCCCTATACAAGAAAGATGGAACCATTTCTTCTACCTTGGATTACCCATATCCAAAGAAAATCTAAAGAAAAAGTTGTGGAGTAAACAAATTGAAAAAATGAAAGAGAAAATTCAAAAATGGGGAATGATGTGGCTGAACATGGTAGGCAGGGTAATTCTAATTAAAGTTATGCTTGCAGCGCTTCCAATATATCAATATGCTACAATTTTGGCTCTAGCCAGTGCACACAAGCAAATGGAACTAATCATAAGAGGCTTCCTCTGGCAAGGAGGGAAACAAGAGAATAAAAAATTTAGTTTGGTAAAATGGGAGCAAGTAACACTACCTTATGATAAAGGAGGCTTATCTATAAGGTTGTCTGGCTTGATGAACGTTGCTCTAGGGGTTAAAATCATATGGAGAATTATTACAGGCAAGGAAAACTGGTGGAAAAAAACTCTAACTGCAAAATATATGAACCATCCAAGAACAAATCTGTTGTCCGAAAATGTACCAATAATACCGTGCATGCAAGTCTGGAAGCTTGTTAAGAAAATGATACCAATAATCAGCAAATACATCTCAAAAATGCCAGGTAATGGAAAAAATATCAAGGTATGGGAAGATATAATTATTGGGAAGGACCCTTTAAACCTTCTTACATACCATGAAGACATTCAAAATTGGATGGACGACCTAGGAATTACAACTCTTCACTCCATTTCTCATTGGGAAAATAAAATTTGACAAGAGTGGTATATTCCAAGTATCCTTCCAAAGCTAAAAAGACAATGGGACAGCCTACTGCACCACCTTAAAGGAGCAGCTCCAAAGAGCATGGAGGAGGAAGACACAATAGTATGGGACTCGAGTGGAGGAAGCTACATAGTTAAGACCGGAGATACATCTCTACAAGCACAACAAAATCAACAAGACTATGCTCCCTGGAAGTCCAGATGGAAAATTGAAAGTCTCCCAAAAATCAAAATTTTCATTTGGACCCTGCTAAAATGGAAAATACTCACTGTTGAAAATCTCAAGAGAAGAGGATTCTCTGGCCCGTCAAGGTGTCCGATGTGTTAAAAGGAAGAAGAATCTATTCAACACCTTTTTTTGGATTGCACTATCACTAAAGAATGTTGGAAGCTACTAACCAGTCCTTTGGAAGTTGAACTAAATGTCTCCAGAACTTTCAATGAATTCTTCATAGAATGGAAAAAAACATATCCCTACTCAACAAAGAACAAGGCAACCGCTAAAAGGTTTTGGGATAGCCTTCCAACTGACCTCTATTGGCAAATATGGCTCTCAAGGAATAAAATCATCTTCAAAGATCGGGCACAAAAAATTGGGAAGATATTGTCAAAAGCATGGGGACTTACCTCTAAATTTTTAAATATAAAGAGAACAACAGCAATTTACAATAGGCTTCTTCAACAAGAAGAAAGGAACTGGATCAGCAGGGCTATAATAAGAAATAATGGAAATAAAAATCTCAGAGAGAGACCTCCAGCACAGAATTGGAAAATCAAATTAAATGAGGAAGAGTTTACAACTTGGAAAGGAAATAAAAATAGATTCTTCCTCTTCTTTGACGGGGCCTCCAAAAATAATCCGGGAAGAGTAGGAGCTAGAGGCATCATAAACTATTCTCTTGGGAAAAAGTTGATCTCCTATGAATGGGGTATGGGGGAAACCTCAAATAACAGGGCAGAGGCTTACAGTTTGTTAATGGGATCCAAGATCCTTAAAAAAAAAAGATCAAATACCCAATAATTTTGGGGGATTCGGCAGTCATTATTGAAGCAATGGCCAGCAAGAGAAATCCATCAAATGCAGCCATGAACAGGATTCTCAAAAGAATTAGGAACAATCTGGCAATTTTGGTCAATGTCACATTCAAGCACATCTTGCATGAGAACAATAGCTCTGACGATCACTATGCTAACATGGTAGTTGCCAGAATGGAAGGAGAAGTAAGATAAAATAAGGAGGTTTATCATAATTCAATTCCATAGTTACTGTCCAATCAATGACCATGATAAAAAAACACATTTTTACAAACAAATCTGAAGATCAAAAAGAGGCAAATTCGAAGGAGCATAGCAAATCATTGCAAAGATGTACCAATAGCTTGAACAACATGGAGGTCTCGTGAATTCTATCAAAAAATCCTGAGAAAATCAAGGCTCAGTCATAGCCCAAAGTTCAAGGATGTATAGCCACTTATTCCCTTGCAGATATGCATGAACCAAAATTTTCATGATCACTATCTCACTCTTCTACCCTCTTTAAATTACGATCCCTCCATTTCCTTACGCATACGCAGATCTCTTAATGCTAACCTCGTAACCACTGCTTCGCACTTACCTCCTTGGCCCTCTGATCGCATAACCTAGCTGATAATCCTGAACATTTCTCTTAACAAGTCATCTACAGATTATCAATGCTACTATTCCTCTCCCTTATGCACGCAGACTATTGTCAGTGGTCTGTCTAAATTGTTGGACATACATCCTCTATGTTGTAAGAAAATAGAGGGTGTGTGCTTCTCCGAATACATTGTCATCATCTCAATCCTTCAATAAGCCAACATTTTAGCCAAGCTCCGCACTGGTGGATTATTATAGTCCTTACCTACAGCTCAAAGAAGGAAAATAAGACATCCATACTACAGAAAGCAGAAGTGGTGTCATTTGTTCAAGGGAAGTGAAAGCCTTTTAAGGTTATGCACAAGTAGGAACTTCAGGAAGCATTACAATACCACAGAGAGACAAACTACAGAAATGGAGTTTAACTCGGTGGAGAAAGCATCCCAAAATGATAGTTGCGCCACTTGTAAAGCAAATAAATTCATGATTGGAAAAATTAAAGAAACAATCCAAGATCTTAGATCAGAAATGAAGATGGAGATCAGCTATCAAAAGAGGCAGTTTGAGAGTCAGAAAGATGAAATTATCACTCTCAAAAACAAATGTGTTCATTTGGAGGAGGTTGTTACATTCCTCAAAAACACCACACTAAGCCTGGAGGGAGAAAACTCAACATATCAGGGCAACAAGCAGAGGTCTCAGCAAGATCAGTCTATAAATCAATACTAATCAGCTATCAAGTTTTCTAAAGGTCTCTAAGTAGTATGTTATGTAAGTGTATCTTATTACTGTTTCAGTTTGTAAGGCAATATGCCAGAATAGTTTTAGGCTCCTCTAGAATTTTGGGAATCAAGCATATAGGCTTCAAGGACTACGTTCCCATCATCTCCTCCTATGTCTTGATTCTAGACAATCTCAAATGTAATAGGAGTTAGATCCTCCCTCTCTTTTTGGAAATATAAAATTTAACCGATCTTGTCAAAAAAAAACATACATGAGGCCTTGGAAAAGGAAAACCTTGCTAGCAATACTTACTGATATAACGAAGGTTAATGAGGTAGTTCAGACATGCAATATAAATTTTCTACAAAAATGGTAGTTGTTCTGTTTGATCCTAATGAAGAAATGGATGATTGACATGTCTTAGTTGCTCATAGGAACAAATTTTTCTCCTGAGACTTACACCAACTACACCATGGAATTTATAAATAAAGACCTCTTGTTGTTAAGGTGATTAGCCTGTGGTTTCAAGTTGTTTGTTTCCAGTAAGAGGAGGGCCTCTTTCAGCACTTTTATAAGGATCTGCATGCTCACCTTTCTCTCAACTGATCATAATGGTACATGCTCAGTTGATCATTTCTCTCCTTCAAGCCATGAGGATATTAGTAAAGAGGATCAAATTATGTTATGGCCATACCATTGTATCTATTGATGCTTCAAGCGAAGAGACTCTGCAACACCAAGAAAATAGACTGCCCTCCAAGCATCGATCGTCAGAGCCAATGTAGTCCTTATGGTTTGTAGAGATTATTCTCACTCTAACATCAAGATCTTCAAACCAACTCTGCACAAGGTCATTACAAATGTAAAAAATTAGTAAGACACAAATTTGGTAGTCAATATGACCAAAATAAGAACTAGTTCAAACAATTTTCACAATCTTCTTTTGAAACCAACATTCTAATCTCCTTAGCATTATGATCAGTTGCCACTATTCTTCCTAGGTCAGCGAACTCAGCTTCGCCTTGGTATCAAAAGTGTAATTGGATAAAAGGAATGTCAGTCTCATGCCAATAGGTATCCTATTATGAGTGTGCATGAACCTAGTACATATACCGTTTTTCTCTTCACTTAGCTACCCAGGGCTTATTTCCCTTTCCAAATATTAATAACTATTTTCCAAGAAAATATAAAATAAGAATAATCTTTTACTATATTCTAAAAGGTGAAGATGCTGAAATCATGCCACAAAGTGAAAGGAAATAAAATATCTTTCCTTAAACCACCAAATATATAAATAAAACAATAATAATTGTAAAAATAAAACTAGATCTATCGATCTATGCGTGAAATGAGAACATTAAGCTTTCAAGGGACTAAAAAAATCTTTGACCAAAACAAACCAAAAATTTCAAACTCGACAAAATCCTCTAAACAAGCAGCAAACAAACCGCTAAACTTTTCTAAGATATCAAAGCTAGACATCAACACAATTTCATGTACTTGAATAAGCTCATTGTTGCTTAGAGTTAGACTTCTTAAATTAGTTATTTATCATTTAATACTAGGACATTATCTATGTGAAAAGAAATAGGTCCCGACTTCATCAAATCTGACATCATTTCTAGTCAAAGATCAAATCCAGCTTCATTTCCAATACCAATATAAAATAACACCCTTTATAAATATTAACACCTAACCACTTATACCCATCATATAATCCTTTTCATAACCCAACAAAAAGATATCCTTGACAAAAATTAAACTTTTCAAAAATATAACATGATCATGTAAGACACTAAATACTAAATATGAACACTACTAGATAGACAACAACTCAATGCCAGTTCAATCAACCTTCATGCAACAAATAAAAAGCATTAACTCATTTTGTGATATTGAATGCCACATTTTTGTAATCAATAATTATGTTGACACTTGAGTTGATAGTGTTGTGTTAAAGTAACCATTTCTCACTACCCACAAATGTTGAAATACAGGATGGTGCTAAAGTTAAAGACACAAAATAAAAATAAAAAATAAAGATAGGGCAAAAAATAAACATGCAAGCCTATATTGGTTGAGTGTGACAGGGACACCAATAACTGAGACTAGAGAGATTTATAAAATGTGGTAG
Organism: Pinus taeda; assembly: GCA_000404065.3. Lineage (NCBI taxonomy): Eukaryota > Viridiplantae > Streptophyta > Pinopsida > Pinales > Pinaceae > Pinus > Pinus taeda. Next base: position 39,963 of record APFE030662851.1, read on the forward strand.
TTACTAATGTGTTTCTAGTGTGCGAATAGTGGTATGGTGGATAGACCTACCAAGAAGGGACGTTGGTCTCAAGAAAGTATAGTAGGGAGATCCATAGAGAATTTATGCAAAAAGGAAGATGAGAAGTGTTGTCTTCAAGTTGGATTATGTTATGGTATAATTTTGTTGGTGATAAGAAGTGGTAACCAAAAACTTACATCAATAGGTAAAATGTAGATTTGGGGAATGAGTTGGACTAACTCATGTTATCTCATCCCTTAAAAATCCTAAGGACATGTGGGGACCCAAGCAATTTAGTACCTGAAAGACTTGAAATCATGGTCGATAAATGACTAACAAGACTATAGAAAAGAATGTCGGTCTCATGTCAATAGGTCTCCTACGATGAATGCGCAAGAACCTAGTACTTAAACCATTTTTCTCTTCGCTTAGATACCCATGGCTTATTTCCCTTTCCAAATATCAATACTTATTTTCCAAGAAAATATAAAATAAGCATAGTAGTCTACTAGATTCTAAAAGTGAAGATTTTAAAGTCATGCCACAAAGTGAAAGGAAATAAAAACAACTTTCTTCAAACCACCAAATATATAAAGAAAACAATATAAGTATAAAACTAGATCTATGAATCTAAGCATGAATTAAGAAATAAAAGCATTCAAGGGACTAACATAATCAAGTTGACCAAAAAAAAACTCAAAACTCAACAAAATGCCCCAAACACAAGCAACATATAAACCATTAAAAATTTCCAAGATATCAGAGCTAGACATCAAGGTAGTTTCATGTACTTGAATGAGCCCATCGATGCTTTGTGTTAGTCTTGTTAAATTAGTTATTCATCATTTAATACTAGTCAAACATTATTTATGTGAAAATAAATAGGTCCTAGACTCATCAAATCTATCTTCATTTCATGTCACATATAAGAAACAAACAATGTAATGATTAAATATGAAACATAAACCTTAAAATAACACGCATCAAATAAATGTAGTTGCAATGTTACAATGAAAAATACAAAATATAGAACCTATTTTTACCTAAACTTGACATATATTAATCTTGCATGATCAATGGAACATGTATACCAAAATAAGAGTCCTAGGGTATTTCAATTTCCAGTTCTCATCTTGGTCCTCGTTTTCTACATTGTGAATATGATCTTCTACAAATGGCCTGTCATTATGAACCTCCAAAACATTATGTTATGTATCAAGTTCATTAGAGAAATTTGTTATATTGTTTTCTCCCCTTCTATCACAATCTGATCGCCAAAGAATTAGTTCTCTTTCATATGGAAAATTATTAATGTCATAATTTGTTACAGATAATCTTAAACATGTATCCACATGTTTATCAAGATTTTTCCTCAGCTTTGACTTCAATAATGATAATTCACTAAACATTCTCTCCCTCGACTGATCCCAAAATAATGGTTTGACACAAATTTGCTAATTTGAAATATTCTGATACGTTTTCTTGTAGGTATTAGCTAGCACTTAAAGTATTCCATAATCTTGTTATAGCACCATTTTCTTTAGGATTCTACAAAAAAGGATATTGCTTCCACATTGTTTCAGCAAAGCGTCCACTTTGTTGATACAATTTTGATGAATCTAAAAAACCTTCAATTTGTTCTCCATGTATTGAGACTTTCTTGCAAAAGTGGTCTACTAAACATGTTAATCTCTTTTGAAAAATGGCTTTTAAAGTTCTTGGACATTGAAAATTGTTCCATTATTGAGGGTATACCACATACATGGCCTCCAACAATTCATCTCAAGGAAATCGTTCTCTTATCTCTGATGATAGTGATATTGCAATTTTTATCAAATTTTGTCTCACTGAAATCACAATATTATCAAATTGATCTCTTAACACGGGGAAATCTTTGGTGATTCATCTTGTCTTACTAATATAATCAAAGGAAACCATATACCCATGCATTGTGATACATAGTATCCCTTTTTCATCAAATGTCAAAAAAAATTAGTATTTTCTATATTGATGATATTAGTCCAACGTGTGAACTCTGGACTAGTAAAAGAGTCTAGCATCATATATAAATTATTCAATGCAAGGCATGTTGACTTTCTTGCATTTGTGTATTCTGCAAGTATTCTGCAATATACATTGTGCAATTCTGAGACATTTTCACGAGGACATTCATTTCATGTAGCATAGGAAGAATTCCAACCAATGCCAATAATGTCTCTGTATTAGTTAGTCGAAAAAAAATATCTTCAGCTTTGTCTATATTGTAGTGATTTGCATACATCAACCCTACATAAGATTTGATATCTTAATAGCCTTTGAGATGGTCCATTTAATGATATCCATATTGTATCAACATCTTTCTATAGTTTTTTTCCATTCATAACACCATCTGTAAATTGTTGAAACTCTAAATATCATTTAGGACTACGAGAAAAGTATGCATGAGTCTCACGTACAAGATCTTCAATTTTTTAAACTGATGGAAACTTGCTTACTATTTTAAATGAAGATTCATCCTATGAGCCATGCAATGAATATTAAGCATATATGGCGAAGTTGATAGTTGTAGTCTAACACAAAGGCCATTCCTTTGTCCTTGCATTATCAATGCTTCATCTGCTCCAACACATACCAACTTTTTTGCAATCATTAAATGATCCATACTGATTTCCTTCAAACTATTAAGAACAAGTTCATAAATATTTTTAGTTGTAGAATTCTCTCTCATCTTTTTAATCCCAAGTAGATATGAATGCCTAATATGGTCATTAACCATATAAATTATGTATTCAAGCTTCTCTGATCCATAATGAATTAAACAAAGTCTTTAGGTAGAAATCACATGAGAGAATTTTCTGGCCAACGCGTTTCGAACCAACAAGTGTGGTTCAACATCAGGACCAGATGAAGAGGCAGACCAAGGCAAAGGCTTAAATAGAGAGAAATGTAGAGACATAATTTCAAGTAACGGCTATATTTGAACAATAATGTTTAAATTATAATATTAATTTATTAATATATTAAAATTCTCATTCATATCCATGAAGTATTATCTATAGTGGTAACCTCATCCAAAGACAATGCCGAAAACCTATCATTTGCAATCTCCTATTTCAAATCATCCTTTTCTACTTGAGCTAGATATATTTCCCATTCCCAACCACTGGATACAGACCAATGAGAAGATGGAAAGTTTGACACTTGAAGAAAAGATATAAATTTCATGTGATCTTGATAATCTATCATAGGATGACCCTTAGATAAGATGTGAAATGCAGTGCTCAATTGTATCGTCTTGGATAACAAACTTCTTTCCATCATATTTTCAAGTAGAGATATGATGGTTCCTCCACTTGCCTCAAGTTTCCTATTACTTATTAAATGTTTTTTGTATTTTTCTGCATATTCAATATGTCGAAATTCCTCAGAATATTTCCATATGACAATAGATTTATCTTTCCCATTTACAATTTTCTTTTCATAAACCTTTCCTGCATGCTTTTGTATTGTATCTAGCTTCATCTGAAATTTCACTACCTTTCGAGTTTTCCAACTACACGCATTACATCTAACTTCTCTAGAAACCTCGTTCTCATTTGTAGGAGGTATTGCTTCGATAAATGGAAAACTTGAGACACAATATCCTTGGAATCATCTCCCTATTGTCCACTGGTCTTTTTTCCTTTTCCGTGAATGGATTGTGTCACCTTCCAAGGAAAAATCTTTAACATTTTCATTAGCAATTTCTATTGAAACTGCATTTATCTCACCCTTATCACTTGAGGAACCTATTCTTTCATCCATCATATGGATATCAAATGCATTTCCACAAGTGTTAACATCTCTCTCACTAACATATTGTTCGAAGGAGCATGAAGCATTAAGAGAATGTGTATTTTTGGATGGAGGCTTTTGAAATTATGATAATACATCCATTTTCCTTGATGGTTTCTTCCCACGATTATATTTTGACATCTCACTGAATATTCCACAAGTAAAATTTCGAATCGATCTACAAACCTGCATCAATAGTTTCCAAGAGTTGAGAATTACTAGATTTGTGGGTAGTATTCAAAGTTTATTATATGGCATAGTTAAAAAGTGCATATCAATCAAAAAGGATTTCATCATACCCAATAAAAATAAACATCAATTAAAGAGCCAATATATATCCTATGCCCTGTTTTCTTTTTTATCTTAAGTTAACTTAGGGTACAATAGATTTTTACTATTTCAAATATTTTAGAGCAAAATATTTACATTTTCCTTTCATAATTATGTGTACCCATTTTTACTCAAATTGCTTCAATGAGATATGCTTCATATAAATTCACTTGTTCATAGAAAACAGAATTGTACTTTGCAAAAGAATTGTTGAGGAAAAATTGAAAGAACATATATTAGAAATTGAATTTTGAGGCAAAATGGAATTTCACCCAAAAAAACTTGTTTAACAATGATAATGGGAAACTATTAAGACATAAAATATAATAATTCATTTGTATAACATTGAAACAACATCATCCTTGTAGGTCTATCTTAGTTCTTTTGGTTTACTAGTTTGGCTTGGGTCGATATCCATGCTAGATATCTATGGATGGGCTTTGAATCATTCACATTCCCATGCAAATAGTTTTTTGGACAAATTTTATTAGAAATATTAGTGAGTCTTTGAATTTTCTGCAAAAAATAGAATATTAATACTCATGGATTTGAATGTAGGCATAATCTAGCATGAAATCCATTGTCAAATGGGTAAATTTCATATGGAATTGTTGTAGAATTCCCTTGTTGTTTTAAATTTGTGTGGCCATCTGGCATGCTAAGAAGTGGGTGAATAATGAAATTTGCATATGTTAAATGCGAATTATATGTGAGCATTTGTAATTCCATCTGCAGTTTGCATTAGAATTTTATTGAATGTCATTAAACAAACCCAAATTTGTTCATAACTGGGAATCCCAACTGGATCTAGATCTTAAGGAAATTCTTGGGATAAGGTGAAGTGGATATCTAGTTACCACTGCGGGATCAAGGTTGGGTGCACCATTTGGGAGTACAAAGTTGAAAAGTTCATCTCCCAAGAGTACAAAATAAAATATAGACATAGAAGAGCCATAAGAAAAACCCTAATTATTGTAGGTTTCTAATTATAAATACATTCTCAAAGTAGGAATTGATGTAAGTAAAAGGAACAATCACTTTCATCCTTGAAGCCAAAAGTTGCAGTGTCCACTTTCAGAGCTTGTCTCCCAATGTCTCTTTGAGAATGGCCTAAGTTGATGGGTCCCCTCGGGAGTGATCCGTGGTAGTCTTTCAATTTTTCCACTAAGGTTTAAATAAGAGACTAGAGTTGAAGTGATACTAGGGTGGAATATCTCCTAGCTTCAGAGGATAATGGATGCTTGGTAGTAGAGAATAAATTGGTGATCAATTTAACTTGGGGGTGAGGTGGAGCATGTGGTGTTAGGATATCATCATAAAAAGGAGTTCAATATGTGAAAATCACCTCAAGAGATACATATTAAATCCCTAGAGATTGCTAAAGGAATTTTCAACTCATATTTATTTATCTATTTATTTCTCATCATCTATATTTGTTTTGACTCCTAGATCTTAGCATTTCATTCACGGAAAGTTGTTAACTAAAATTACATTCATGCACATAATTTAGATCCCACTGCCTCCATAAACGAAAGGTGCAGCCACTTATATTTTAGGAATAATATATTTAGCTGACATGTTTGAAAGCTAAATATTTTGACTACAAGAGGTAAATGGTTTAAAACTTACCTAATATAGTCATTTACAAGTTACCTACACATGGAGGGATGTTTTAGTTTCCATCTATCCTATATTCTTGGCATGTTAGATGTTTATAATGGGTTTTTGGTGACCCTATGATTCAACCAAGGGTTGGAGTATTGTTGTTAGTCAGTTGTCTATGTATTCAATAGTGTTTGCATCCATCATCTCATTCCCAATATATCTCATGTTAGGAATAGGCCAATGTTATCTTCTCAAACTCTCATCGGTTGACAAAGCTTTTGTAGCTTCCAGTAGAGCCACACCCAGTGTCCATGTTATGCTCCCAAATCCAACAATTATCTGCTCATCTTTTAAATGCAACCCATTTGTAAGGAGTGCTACTACATATGCTGCATGAAAACAATACTCTTCTACTAATGGTTGTGGAAATTCAATTTTTTGAGCATATTTCCATGTTTTGAACATAAATTCTTACCTTTCTCTAATATTTGTGTTAGGTGGAAACAGAAGACAGATTATAAACATTGTAGACAAAAAAAATCTAGGTGGTGCATAAAAAATCCCATCTAATGGTGGATGATGCTTTTTAAGGGCATAAGTGTACTGCTCACAATTTATAGCTACAGATGAATGTGACCTTAAAAAGGTATTAACAGTGGATTTAGCCAGTGCTTGGCATTATTCCCAGTCAGAATCACCAACCAACTCAACCTTTGTTCCATAAATTTATTTCCTTGTAATCCTCCTACCATTTTGAAGACTTCCAACTTGATATGGATAACATTTAGAACAATGATATGATTGTTTGTAGCCAACTTGTAAACATGGATGTTTTATCTGCCAATTTATTTTATTGTTGGAATAGTGCAGATCTTCATGGCTCCTCTTTGAAATATTCTTGTGTAGGAATATGATTGACTCCTAAATAAGCAACACTTAAAAAAAGGAAAAGAAATAAAAACCCTACAATTATTTTTATCCACCTTCCATTCAGAGAGAATATGGAGAAAAGCATATTTTCCTTTGAAAATTTAGCCTTTTGCAGACTCAAAGATGAATACGTTGTCTGAACCAATCTTGAATGAATTCCTGGTTCTAAATCAGTTTTACGAGTGATGCTTGACAACTCTGGAAGAGAGGATCCATGATGTGAACTACATTTCCATCCATAGTCTACCTGTTTCAAATAAAAAGGGGACTGGAGAGTGGAAATGGACTAGATGAGTGTGAAAATCCTGAAGTTGGTGTGGATGCTGAGAAATGTCGAGAAATCACCGCATATGTTGTGGCCAAACTATTGAGCCCCATCTAGTATTTATGTCCGCCTTCTGACATGTCTTTCCAAACCTGTAACTAGAATTTTTTAATATAGAACACTATCCTCAATATAAAAAACCTGTAAGTATTGCACAAATAAGCATTGATCCTTCAGTGGAGTAGTTGAATCCAACACAGTTTCCTACAATATCAAAGAAATAAATTTAGGGAAATCAAGATTCATTTTCAGCAGTCAGCACTAAGATATGATTATAATATTGTCTTTATAGAAAAATTTCAAGTAAAAAACTACGAAATTTTGAGTACAATTACATTTAGTAGTAATAAATGAATAATTACAAAATCCAAGGGATGCGATATAATATGTGCTTAGTGCACATATCAACTATACAAACTAGAAAAATAGATAGGGTCACATTCTTGCTAGAGAACTAACTCCTCTTAAGGAACTTCACTCACTAAAGTTTTCAATTTGAATCAAGGCTTCCTTTTACCTACCAAGGACAAACTAATGGCAATCATTGCCTGTTAAATATGGTGACATAATCTAGTATAGTAATAATCAAAAGACTAGTTTCGGGAAAATTAAGAATATAAATGTTTTGTTTTCTCCTCATTATACCATCGCTGACATTGACCATTAGAAAGAAAACTACATCTCATAGTACAGAAACTGATGAGCCTAATTTTTCAAATCTACCAATCTAATCAAGAGCATGCATGCTCTAAATTGTATAATCAGCATTCATAAGTTCGCAGCCACATCCATAGCTTGAAATAGATAAACACCATTGTTCTACAAGACTATCACTTTGAATCACTAAACCTTATAAACCATAACCGAAAAAGATGCCATACATGACCACAAATTATACCTAATCCTGACATCTAAGTAAACCACTATGAAGGTAATTATATTATTTACATTAAAATCAAAGAAATGCCATCTTAGACCAGGCCATTTGTTGTAGCATCTATATCTTTCTTGTTTTTTACTAAATCCCTTTTTCAAGAACCAACCTGAAGTTTCTCCAAGTCCCCATCTATTGCAAGATAGCCATACAATACCCTCTTTTTCAACTTTGTTTTTTCATCAGTGTCTACTAAGTCTAGATCTCTTCATCATTTTCTTGATTCACAGTTGAAGAGTGAACTCGTAGCCAATCTTTCCACCCATGATTATTACTTTCAAATTATTTGATTAGTTTATCTGCCTCTTGTAAGCCAGCACAAGAGGGAGAGAATTTTACAATTATTATGCCTTGATGGCCACCTCTTCCATATATTGCCTTTGACTTTCCACCAGTAAACCCACTCTCTACAAGAAGTGACCAACAATAAGAATCTTACAAACAAATATCATAAATCCCAAGATAGAATATCATCTCAATATTTCACGGGCCATAGCTTATCAAGGTAATTTAAGACAAGCATAAAAAAATTTAAATATCTAAACATTTATAAAATAAACAAAAGAATTGAAGAATCAATTGAGATACACAAGCTTCATCCATCTAAAGAAAAATGTTAAAAATAATACCATGTTAAATTGCTTGCAATGAGTTAAACACAACCATGCCTATATAGCTCTATATAGGTGTATTGATTTCAAGTGGAGGTAGTCTCCGTTGAGGTGGTGATATAGATAAAAAAGGATTTGAGACTAGAAGGTACTTTTACCCTAACTTAGAACCACTTTTCATGTGTCAATCATAAATGTGTTTAGGCTAGCATAACCCCTCATAAAATACTACTACTCTCTATATCTTTTTACCAAGATTTTAGAGGTAACTAAGTACTTAATTTTCTATTATACAGCATGAAAATTATAAAACTCTTCAATTCTCAGTTCTCTAATATGCATCATATTAGATGTTTGTCTAATCAAAAACTTTCAAGTTATTAAAACGAGAATTGAAGTACATGATGTATTTTTAGTCCTTGGATAATCCAAGATGGACCAGTACATGAGAGATAGTCCTTAGTGGATTTGCACAGTTGAGAAAGCTTGCTCAGTGTATGCTTGACCTCAAAATGGTTTTTGGCTTAAGAGTTTCTCCTAGGCATCGAAGTTCTCTTATGGGTATCGTAGATCATTTTTCACTTGAAGTTGTAAGGTATATTCATAAGATTTTTTAGAATAATTCTATTTTTTAATAAATTTGACTCTTGATGCATGGACATATTGAACTACCACCAACATTCCTTATCAACATCCTCACCTATAGACTATGAAGTATGTAGGCCAATATGTTATTATCTAAAATTCAATTTATTGAAGTCACTCTCCTTCATTTCAATACTAGAAATAGGTGACAATTTTTTTTGTTCTATAGAAGTATGAGTTGGGATAATTGTGAAAAGTGGAGACACGATATAATATGCCATTCTCTGAAATTATATTCAATAAAGTTATTTTCCTTCATTTTGATTGTAGAAATAAGTGGCAATGCTATTTTGTCTTGTAGAATTATGAGTTGGGACAAATGTTTGAAAACTAAATTGCTCTTATATGCTTCTAATTGTGTTGCTATAAGAAAATTCTCATGAACTCTGTTATAAGTGGATTAAGATCCTATTACATCGTTTCAATGTTCACTTCTGACATTAGTATCTTAGGAGTACTCAACAATTTGGGGAAGTAAATGTGGCAGATGATGTGGGAAAACTATTACTAAATCATTAGCAATAAATGAGACATCGGCACAATGATCAAACTTATTTTTAGAATATATAATAGCACAAACTAACCCTTACACTTTGTAATATACCATGAACATGAAATTTCTTAAACCATAACAATCTTTTGTGTTCACATCTAAAATAAGGCTACCATGTGCCATGGTTTGGATTTAAACTTTGCATCCACATTATATTTAAGTACATAATGGAAATTGCCTTCTTTGTGTTAGAAAATTATATATTACGAAGCAATGGAACACATAAAATATTGCAGAAATATAAACACAAAAAATGCATAAAACAAGAGAGACACAGATATACGTGGTTCACCCAGTTTGAGCTACATCCATGGAGAAACAGCTAGTCCTTCTTTTATTATATTATCTAGCAAACTGAAGAGATACAACCTACAGCAAATCCGTTGTAACACCCTCTTCGCTCTCAATCTCCTCTCTCTTCCTCACTCGGAATACAGAGATATACAGACGCAATACAATTCCTTCATATATAGTGAGGGGTTGCCTTCTAGGGCAAAAAACCCTAAATTAAACATAACTTCTACCGTCAAATCATCTGCCTAATGAACGGACAAGATTGACTAGAAATTACTAGACTTTTACAAGGAAATTTTACATCTAATTTAGCTTTGGGGGTGCTGCCCTCGAACCCCCGCCGGGGGACCGCTGGCCCCCAGACCCCCCAGCCGGGGGGGGGTTCGGTCCCCACCGAACCCCCGTGGGGGGACAAGTCCCCCCCACGTGGAGGGGTGTACAATCTTCCTGGGGTATACATCCGGCTGAGACCTTTGACTACATAAGATAATCAGGCTCCACACCCAACAATCTCCCACTTGGAGACTAATTATAGCAACTCCACCGTTGCTTCATTTGCTAGACAATGACTCCACTTTCGACCTGGTTATTTCTCATCTTCTTCATCATACTTGAAGACCAATTGAAACTAAGCATATTCTTAGTTTCTCCCTGGTTACAACTTTTGTTAGCATATCTGCAAGATTCTGGCTAGTGTGTATCTTTTCTAGCTTCAACTGTCCATCTTCCAATGTTGACCATATGAAATGGTACTTGAGTTGTATATG
>APFE030662851.1:69402-86349 GCA_000404065.3 Pinus taeda
GGGCAACAAAAGGGGGGCTCAGCCCCTCCTCTAACCCCCGATTAACTACGTGGGCTAGTTGTGGAAAGAATATAACACAAACCAACATAAAATACCTTGCCAGTAGTAGTAACCACCTTGCCTCAAACAAGAGCACATTCATCCTTACCTCGCTTTGAAAATGACGTGTTCTCTTCCACCACCCTAATTGAGCTGAAAAAGTTGAATATTCACTGGTGCAAAATCACGATGGTCTCCTTGGTGTTGCTTTGCTCTGAGTGCAAAATACTGATGGTCTCCTTAGCGCTGCTCTGCTATGATATATTGTCTATAAACCAAAGTCTCTTTCTTGAAAATGAGTCACTACCTGTGTAAAACGCATAAAGGGATGCTGAGTCTCTTGCTTGAAAATGAGTCATGACCTGTGTAAAACTCACAAATGGAGACTAAGTCTCTTACTCGAAAATGAGTCACGACCTATGTAAAACTCATGAATGGAGACTATATAATTTATACATGTGCATACCCTGAATTCAACCCTACCCTCGACTTGAAAACCAGGAAATCGGGGTGATTTCAACCAAATCCAACCTCCAATCTAGCAAATCGGGTGATTGCAAGCAAATCCAACCTCCCAAAACAGGGAATCAAACTTTGCATTGTTTATCTGCCTTATTTTTTTATGGCTAAAATGTAATAAATATTTATTTTTTTAATAAATTTTGGGCTAACTATAGAAAATGGGTGTAATATAAATAAATTTCCCTTCTAAAATATAAAACCCCTTAAATTTCGCCCTCGGGCTAAGATTCGCCCCTAAAATTTTCTATGGAGATCTCTCATTTATTTTGATGGTGTCATTTCACATTCAAGGTATGGAGGTTATCATTAGCTCCAATTGTGAATTTGAAAAACATCCTAGAAATGTGAGAAGTCATGTCCTTAAATTGAAATCAAAGACTCCCATGGAAAAGGAAGGCAAGCTCTATGATGTCTTGATGTTGGATGACCCTTCCGAAGTTCTTATGTTGGGCAATTTTGATAGCACATAATCATGTAATTTTTTATGATGAGCAGCCAAATCTTAAGGTAGCGGCCCTTAAGGCAATGTCAATTTTAAGTGAAACAATCTCAGCTCGTAGAAACAACAAGGAAGAATGGAGAAATTAACCTCAAGCAAAAAGGAGTTGATGAAATGATCTCACTCGTTTCATGTTGGCAGCTTCATAAATAAAAAGAAAAATTCAAAACCATTATCATTAGAATGGACCTAGAGGAATTTCGATTTTGGGTCAAAGAATTAGGACAGCCAATCCTTTTCTTCGATGATGCTCAAAAGGAAACCTCGGGTAGGAAAGAGCAAGACAGTTTATTTATCACTTCGATGAAGAAAGGGAGATAAAATACGCTTGGGGGTTAGGGGTGATGACCAACAATCAGGCAGAGTATATGGCATTATAGGAAGGAATGGAACTAGAATCAGCCAATGGATAAATTGAAGGTCTTTGGGGACTCTAAAATTGTCATCCAACAAGAAATAAAGTGTCGCACAATAGAAAACTTATAGCTCCCTTTGGTTTTGCATATGATTAAATTGTTAATGGGACATTGTTGATTCTATTGATATTTTCCATATCAAAAGACACTTGAATGAACCTATTGATTAAATGGAAAACTGGGGAGTCTTATTAAATCCCGAAGATTTGAAAATAGATGAGGCACACTAAGCTCAAGAGCAGTGTACAAATGGTGGAGTTAAATCAGAATCATTTCACATTAATTAAATTAAAGGTTATGTGTCATATTAATATAGGAATTCGTGCGTGAATGGCCACCTAGAGTGTCAACATAAGACTGGAGTTGGCACCAGACAAAGGAACCTACATGGATTTGATTTATGCTAATTTGAAAATGTGTGAAAACATAATTCCTGTGAGATTATTCCAGTTTGGAGGAGGACAATGGATAATATATCAGAGTCTTCATGGTGAGCCATTAATGGACCCAATGCAAGTGGCCCAGAGGATCATAACAGCCTTCAATGTGGTGGGACTTTGGATTAGGATCAGGAAGGGAAATGCATCGCTATATATGGATCATATGGGAACCTAGGAAATTAAGGCGAAATTGGTTCATTCTCTCACAATGATGAGATGACATTTGCGGGATTTACAGGTGAAAATGGAGCAAGCAGAGGGTGAGGTAAGTGATGAGGTTTTCATTCATCTAGCCATGATAACAAGAGTGGTGGATTTTTTAATCATGCTGACATCTCGTCATGTAGAGATGCAACTGATCGAAACTAGAGCTAATAACAAACTAATCTCTAGTTGATTAGTTCAGTTGGAGTTAATATTGGAGTGCTTGTAGTTGGCTACATAAATGATGGAATTTATGATGGAGAGCCTCAGACGAAGGTTGGAGGGTAACGAGATTGCACGCAACCAGGAAGATATAATAATTACCTAAGTTAAAGGCTTCCCTTAGATTTGATGCAAGGAAAACTTCCTTGGACATAAGATATAGTAATTACCTTAAATAGCTAAGTGAAAGACATAATAAATAAATACTTTTTGTACTTCGCATAAAGGTAATCCCTTTAAACCTAGTAAGTTGGAGGTGCTCACGTGTAGTCAACTCTCTTAAAATTATGATAAAAATGATACCATAAAAAGTGTTCCCTGATGGGTAGTCTAGTTGGTTGAAGGTTCTCTCACCAAGTCATTGGCCCTCTATCATGTGGCATAGGTTCAATTCTCCTTGGGTCCATCAGGGTTAGGCTCCCTATGGTAGAGTGGACTAGGCAGGAGTTCTATCTGCCTAGGAGCAGGGAAAATTTTAAGAAAACCCCCAAATGTATATGTATAATAAATGGGCGAATCCCCAATGTATATAGAAAAATGTATATGCTATTTTTTCATTAATATAATATACATATATAATTTTTGGTGAATCTTTCATTGAATTATAAATTGTTGTTAAATATTAGCTAACTTTTCACTAGGTTATATGGTATTGCAAATTCTTGGCTATTCTTCTAAAAAATTAGAAAACATTGTAAAATATTGGTGATTCCTTGATAATGTATAAAAATATGTATAATAATAAGAAAAATATTTAGTTAAATTATTATATACTAATTTTCCATCTTTTGGAAAATAAAAATCACGAGTAATGTTTCTCTAGGTTCTTATTATACACTATTGCAAATATTTTTGCATGTTTTTATCATGTTTTACCACATCCTAAGGGGAAACTAGTTGGAAAAGCACCCCGAAAGGCACGTGATGTTGAACTAAAGAAATTATTTTGCTCAAACTTGGTATTAATGCATCTAGATAACTCAATCATATTTAATGTAATTCAAATTGTGTAGGCTTCACATGAAAATAAGGCATATGAATAACTGTATCAAAATCTTGAATATTTACATCAAATTCTTTTATTTTCTCATACATCACTTTTCTAAAAGGTAGATGCTTCTCCAATTCCTCGAGTTCAAATAAACCAACAACTTAAAAATATGGTGTTTCATCGTCATATGTAGGTTTTTCACCTAATTTTTGGATCATAACTATTGTAGTGGTTGTTGTACTTTAGTCTACAGTTGAAAACTCTAATAATGTTGAACTGGTAAACAATTATTTGAAATCGCACAAAATGAAAAATGAAAATGAATGGAAGAAACTTAATTTCCTACACGATGAAAACGAAAGAAGGTAATAACACAAACTCATTAAAATACTATAGTTGGTGAGTTAAAAAATATAACACAACTATAAACAATAGTCTATTCATGTTCATTACTTGGAAAAATATGTCACAAAACAATCATCATTAAGGAATTTTTCACTTCAATAATGGTAGTGCACTAAATAGTCTATCATTCTCAACTAATAACATGTGATGTTTTTTTTTTGTATTGCTATCAAAGTATAATTGCATTAGATGAATGTTAGTCTCAGGATAATAGGACTCCTATGATGAACACATAGGATCCTAGTGCATAGAGCATTTTTCTTCAGTTAACTAAGCAAAGTGCATTTTCCTTTCTTAAAAAACAATAAGTATTTTCAAATAAAATATAAAATAAACATAGTAGATTCTAAAAGGCGAAGATTCTTTTGTGACACCACATAGTGAAAGGAAAAAAAAACTTTCCTTAAATAATCAAATATATAAAGAAAATAATTTATCTTTTATGGCTCAAATTTCTCGTAACGTCTACATTATTCTTTATATAATTTAAAGATCTTTTCCATTCCTTGGAACCCATTTTATTATTTCATGGTTAACTCCTTTCCATTACCTTTATATTCTCTTTTCATTACTAAACTCACTTCATATTTTATTTTTTTCTTTTCCTTGATGATGGGTGGAGTGGCCACTCGAATATTGGACATTTCAAATATTGAAACACAGTTTATTCCAAAAATAATATCAACAATGTTTGAAAATGTTGATGATGAAGTGCCCTATGATAGAAAACCTTGTGAAAAGGATAAACATGATAGGATTCTTGTCAATAGGTTGATTAAGGGTTCCCACGAGACATTAATTGATCAAGTAACGTCAGGAATGTTGAAGGAAACTATCCAAGTATGAAAATTAATCATGTCAATATATATGACTTGAAATGATTGGAGTAAGGATTCCTTTAGGAATACTTTATATATTGATTTTTTTGTTTATGATGGAATGCATGTATGATAATGATACCTAGGTGGGATATAATGAAGGAAGAATATTTTCGTATGGAAAGATTGTTATAATCCTTTTGATTCAACCATGAATTAGTATCTCATGATTGAGACACATGACAATGAGTGAATGGGTAACATAATCATGTTATGAATTTGTATAACACATGAAAGTGAATGTCAATAGAGCTAATGTGAGAGACAATATTGTTGATGGATATGGAAGGATATAGTACTGCACAAGTGTCCAATTGTCTCCCTGCTTATATTGGTGTTGTATACTTTAGCCTTCTTGCAAATAGTGAGGAGAACCTATAGAGGAGAGGGTTCCTAAGGTAATATAGAGTAGAGAGGGGAATTTCCTTGTAGTATTCCTAAGGTATAGATGGGAGGTGACTAGATGATGTGTTGAGGAGTTGGCTAGACCTTCCAACTGATGGTGGTGGAATACATGGTATAGAAATGTAGGATTTTGATATCAAGCAACAAAGATAGATTGAGTAGATTTGATCATGAGCATTGGCACATTGGTTTATTGGAATAAATATTTAGTTTCATCTTGTAGTGGTAGGTATGTTAAGTAACCCATGTACATTGAATCATAGTTCCATTTCATTGAGTATGATTAACAACTAAAAATGATTGAATTATTAGTTTGTTAATATTATTTTGAGAACAGCTCATGGATGATAGTAAATATTGAAGAAAATAATTATATGCATAGATACTGACTTTTATTTGGTTGATTGAAAAGTTTAGGTTACAGGTAGAATGGTCTCAAATGTGAAAATGTAATAAAGATTAGGTGCTACAACACACAAGAGTTAAACACTATGAGAAGGAATCTCATACTTATGAAATATGATATTCTTTATGAATTAAACTTGGATTTTATAAGTTGTATTATTATGAATATATCTATGGTAACTGTATGTGTATGATACATGGTCGATGATGGCTATTGAAGATGGAAACCCTCGAAGAAAGGCCATTGTTCGGAAAAAGGAACCCTATGATAGCCACACGTTATATAATACTAATGGATGTGTGGTAGTAAGTTAGTTCTCTCCTTACATGAGAAATCCATGAAAAGATGGATCACCTAAGGGATTGTTCAGTAGAGAAGGGGACATCTAAGCCTAGAGGGTGAGTGTATCAAGGACAAGGAAACTTAAAAGTTCATTGTGTGATGGTGGCTACAATCTTGTGGGTGAGTTAGAAAGGATAATGGAATTAGTTATTTCCTATGGAAGTCATTATATGGGATATATGCATATCGATAGAGATAAGTACTAAATAAAAAATACATACATATATTTGAATAGATGCGTACATCGTGGAATTGAGAAATCTTGTGCATAAGATAAGTGTTTCTTGATAATTTCTATAATATGTATGCATACTTGATTACTAATGTAGGCATATGTTGGAATGTTGAAGTTTGGTGGTATACTAAGATTGTGACTAGGATGGCACTACAAATATAACTGAAGAATGGTGAAAAGAAGTGTTGTTAATGAGAAGATATTATTTATGATTGTGTTATTCGAATGGGGATATAATAGAATGTCCTAGTATTGAATCCCATTGATTAACTATACTTAATTACAATTAAATGTTCGATTTTGTTTAGCATGTATATTTTAATTACCATGCTTTATTTACACCGTGATGAAGAAATTTTATGGTACATTGAATAATGTAAGATTAGTGTGGTAGTGTTTTTGTAGCAATGGTGTACCAAAAGACATATCCTTAACAGTTGATTGTTCCCTGCAAAGGATCATAGACAAAATTAGTGTTGTTAGTGGACAGACTTAAATAAACACAACATTATAAATAGTGGAAACAATGCATACATAAAAATAAACTAAACAAAGAGGTAAATACACAAAAAAATGCTCAAATGGAGCAAACAAATTAATAAAATAATGGAAAAATGTCCCTTTATTGACTAATGGTAGTAGAGGTTGAATACAATAGATGAATCTTAGACATTTGAAGGGAATTCTTTGAGCTATGGTTCTCCAAAATCTTCAACAAGGGGGTTTCTTTTCCTCAATCTCTTTGCAAGTTTCTCCTCTCTCTCAAAGAAGTATGAAGACTCTCCAATGGTGGATTCTTGTTTTCTCACTAAGATGATGGATTGCTTAGAAGCAATATGGCCAACATGCTAGTGTTCTTCCCTTCTTTGGCTTAAACAATGCAATGGTGGTTTGATCATATAGCAATTTGGCCAGCATAACAATGTCTCATATTTTGACTCTCCCATGGCCTGTTTATATAGAATTTTTGAATCCATCTTCCCCCTCTTAGTTCATGCATGATAATGACACATGAGTGTTACAAGATGATTCCATTTGGGGCTTCATATATTCAAGGCGACTCGAATTTGACTATACTATACTGAGCTCATGTCAGAGAATCAGCCCCAAGTGTGTAGAGTGGGCCCAGATTGTTGAGTCATCCTTTTCTGCAACCGCGTGAATTTCAAAGGATATTTCGCGCGTGCATTTATCGAAGAAATAGTCACGCGATATCAATTTTTTTTTCTTTATAAACTTTGTACCTTATGAGAACTTTGATTTTTTAAACTTCATGATGTATTTAGCTGGAAAATGTTCACTTGTGCATTCTGCTCGGCACCTTTTAGTGTCTTCTGGATTGTACTAACATGTGTACAATTTTCTAGTGTTAACAGTTGTCCCCTGATGTATGAGGTTAGGAGGAACCCTATAGCCAAAATACATCACGTTTTCTTTTTTGATGGAGAGTCTAATCAACTTTTCGAGAGAGAGGATAATTTGTTATGGATATGAGTAGAGAAAAACCCATTGGCTGAGTATAAATGGTAACCTTGCTCTGGTGAAAACCTATATAGTAAAAATAAAAAAGTGTTTATACGAGGTAGGCATGTCCCATTCTCGTTATGATGACTAATCGTCACTTCTTACAATCAGAAAAAGAATGGTTTTGTCCAATCAACGTTGTGGTAGTTGACGTGTTGATAGCTAATGATGATGATTGTTGATGCCCTGAAGGGCACATCCTGGTCAAATAGACTTAATATGCTTCCCCTATGCATAATAGAGGTGAAGCACTGTTGACTAGGGTGTTGTGGTATGCATAGGTATTTGAATTCGGGTACCTCCCTTTATCATGGTGTAAGCATTGTTGGATGTGGTGCTTGGTGATGTGGGGATCTTCGACTAAATGCAAGAATTGCAATGGTAACTAAGTATGGCACCACCTTGACATGATAGTTTTTGTTGGTGTCGAATGTCAAGGGGACCAATGACATCAGTAGGCAATAATGATTCCCATTATGCCATCCAAGGATATCCCTTCGAGGGGGGAGTATCTAAGGTATTGCCCCTATCTTGGAATACAAATTGTGAAGTCAACAGAAGAGGAGCGTTAACCACCTGACATGTTGAGTCGGGGAATCAATATGAGATGTAAACAAATGGTAACAAATTGGGTCAGATAAGGCATGATAGTGAGAGTTGACAATATAAGAGGATATGGACAATTAGCCCGAGGTCGAAGTTTGTTGTGTAAATGGTTGCGGACAAAACATGTTCACTGAGGGTGATGGTCCTAGAGTCAATAAAATTTCCAGGATGGGTGTAAGTGTGTTCTGATGGGTGTGAAAATGGAAAGTGATTGCTGGTGATGTTTAAGCTCTGATCAAGGGGGATAGAAATTGACGCCACGTAAAAGACATGAAAAAAATATGGGTGGGTCTTTTTCCTAAAAAAGCTTTGTACACTTGCCAAAATAATATGAGGGAAATTTGGATGTACAGCCATGGCGACAGGTGCCCCATAATGATGATGAACTGCATGGAGGTGTGGTGTTTTTCGCTGATGACAGGGGCCCCATTGGTTGGTCTCCGTGTTGGGTTGGTGAGTTGGATGAAGTAGAGCAGATTGGCTATGCAATACAGGTGAGTGATAGGCCAAATGTAGGACGTGGAGGTGCATCCATCTAGATCCACCATAAAGTACCAGAGATGGCCCGGGAAATGGTATACATGTGGAATGAGTGTAGTGTAATGAGGTTTAATTTCAAGGCATGTAAGTGGGATGGTTCCCGGGCTGAAGTAATTGGTCATGGCTCTTGTTAGTGAACAGGGGTCTACAAAGATGAAGTGAGCCATGAAGTGGGTGGGGGGGGTTCTATCGACTGACGTAGATGTTTATCATTTATGAAGGCAAGATGGTGATAAACATGGTCGAGATGAAGGATCTTATGGTGAATTTTTTAGAAATGATGCCAGGATATGCAAAGATTAAGTGGAAGCCTATCATGCTAAGTGGAGAATGATACCTACTTTGTTATTTGCTTGTCGGGGTGTTGGTCGAAGGGGGGGGTTCTATCAACCGGTGCAGATGTTTATCATATACGAAGGCAAGATGGTGATAAACATGGTCAAGATGAAGGACTTTATGGTGAATTTTGGAGAAATGATGTCAGGATATGCAAAGATTAAGTAGAATCCTATCATGCTAAGTGGATAATGTTACCTACTGTGTCATTTGCTTATCGGGGTGTTGGTCAAAGTGACTCATGTGCGATGTTCCTACAATGGACACAACCAATACCCCTAGTGAAAGCATTATTTAAAACATGCATATAATATATCATTGATTGAATGTTATGAATTAAAGAACTAGAGGAGTACCTGACATGAATTTCTGGGTCTGTGACAGAACCAAAAAATGATTTTTTGCATTTCCCGGAAAGAGAGTTCCATGATGAATATGGTGTGGTATTGATCTTTGTGTCTCTTTTGGTTTTGTCAATGGATATCTCAGGATTTTGTAATTGACCCAAAAAGATGGCGAAAAGGGCGATAGATAGGGTTAAGTGGTCTAAATATTATTCATTTGCACTGCTAAGTTGTAGAGGTTAGAGTAAGTTCCTGGAAATTTTCTTACCATTGCGGTTAGCCAGAGTATCTAGGATGCACACACGGAGATCCAAGTAAGACCTTGTCCCTTACTCTTCGTCAATTTGGTAGTTTTTAGGGTAGGAAGGTCATACAAGGGTCCCATGTACGACCTTTTACGGTTAATTTATCTTGGTCGCGTGGGCGACCTGCCTGGAGTCGCGTGGTCACCGCAAAAACCTTAGGGTTTTCCCTGGAAACTCCGCACAAAACTCCTCAAACACGCCCTCCCTACGTATTAGGGGAGAAATGTCATGGCGAAACCCTGTGGGGTTCATTGCGGCTTGGCCAACTTACTGTGTGATGGTCGTGCGTCTATGTGAGACACAGACATGTGAATCATGCGCATGTTTGAGAAATAAGCACGCAGTCTTGGGTGCTTTGGACGTCGCAACTTAAGGGACTGACAGATGCACATTCACGCATTTGTTGGGAAAACAGGCACACAAAAACGTGTCTATCAAGATCACAGACATGCATCTATGAGAAAAAATGGGTTTCTCATCGTTTTTTCCCTTTTTTAGCCTGGGGGCTTATATTTTTTACACATGGTATCCTAGATGGCAAGATGATTTGTAGGAAGAGGGATTGGGAGCGACTGCGTGCAGCTGTAGCATGAGATCCAGCAGCGACCCAGTTATTAGTACGGTGGGGGCTTCTAAAGTTCCTTCAGAACCTCGTTTTGAGGTCACAAGACAGGTTCAGGCATTTTTTAATCAGATGTTGGGATGTGGACCAACCGGTGATGGTCATTCAGCTGATGGATTTGTCGATATAGGTTCATACTAATATTTACTTTGTTACTGGTCTGTTGCCTCATGGGGAGCCACTACCTTATCCACTTCTAGTTGGGCATGTGGATATTCGGCATTGGGCAGAGACAGAGGGTGTTGCTCATTGTGGGTGTGAACCCTACGAGGAGGGTTGTATTAATATTACAGCTATGTTGGACCTTGCATCAGGGCCCCGTAGAGCGGTACTTCAGCAGCTATAGGTGGGGCACTTCTTTAATTGGGATCAATTACTGCATCGGGGGATGTTGTCACAACTTACACAGGTGCAGCATGGTGCACTCAAGAATTTTTGTTATGGGAGTGTACTCTGCAGAATTTGTATAAGCGGGTGGTTATGCTCCGTCCTATCTTACTAGTACCAGTGGGGCCTGCAAGGGATCCACGTATTCGTTGTTGGGTAGCAGCGATGCTGAGAGATGGGGGTGGTGAGGTGGGCTGTTACTGGAACACCATTGTAGAGGTTTGTTTTAACTCCAATCCTCAATTGATTCTGGAGTTTCCCTATCATGGTGTGGACTTTTGGGGGGATACGAATATGGGCCTTCCTCAGGGCAATGCTTGGCAACCAACAAGTATATTTTTATTTCTACATTTGTATCCATATATTTGTTTGCATGTATCGTTATCATATTTTATTTATTATGATGTTGATATCATGCTTTTTTACTTGTTGATGTAGGGTCGTAGGGTGAACACTAACCTATTTGGTAGGCCATGATTCGAGGCATATGGGTGTTGCAGGGGATTCCCCTGTTCCACAAAGACCAAGGGTGGTGAGGCCACCAGCTGGGCCTCAAGGTGGGCTTGATCAAACGGCACAACTGCGCTGGTTAGAGATTGGTGGGCCCTCTAGAGAGGGTAGAAGTGTAGTTGCAAGAAAGGATGTAAAGTGATGACGCGAGCATGCTAAGGATGCAGAGGCGTGCTTGGAAGCTGCCGAGGAAGAGTTACAGAGCTATTGTGAGGCCTAGGATCGGGTGGAGACCCTGACTAGAGGGTTTCCTATCGATTGATGGGCTGGCTTGGTGGAGATCATTGTTGAGATGATGATGTCACTAGAGCGGGCACACCAACCAT
The DNA here is from genome assembly GCA_000404065.3 of Pinus taeda. Taxonomy (NCBI): domain Eukaryota; kingdom Viridiplantae; phylum Streptophyta; class Pinopsida; order Pinales; family Pinaceae; genus Pinus; species Pinus taeda. The sequence goes on from APFE030662851.1 coordinate 80,907, forward strand.
TTTTGGGTCGCATAGCCATGGCGATGGCTACCACTGGTCTGATTTTGGCTCCAAATGCAGAGATTGAGCCACTAGGGCCCTAGATAGACTTGATGTTTCTACTTTTTTTATGAGATTATGTATGTACTAGGGCAAGCACCCATTATGAGGATTCTCCCCTATATTTTGCTAACTTATTTTTCCTAGTCATGAGTTAGAGGATGATGTGATATTTTTTGTACTCATATATTTTTTGATGTATATATTATATCATTTTTTGGTGGCTCTCATGATGTGTCATATGCTTCTATACTTTTTGTGCATTTCTGCATTTTGTTTGAGATGTATCTTATGTTGATGTTTTATGTATCTTGATGGCTATATATATGCGATGCATGCCAGTCGAGGATTTGATTAGCGATGCGATCAGCTGTATGATTTTGATCCCTTAGTATATTTGTAAATGTGATATGATCAAAATATCTAGCTAACCTTTGTGCATGCAGATATTTTTTTAAAAAGGCGTGAATCACAGATTTGAAAGGTCATGTTTAACTGTGATACAAGTAGCTAGGAATCAAGGAATACATGCAAGTGACGGATACCTAGGTGGTGGGAATCAGCCAAGAGGCCTATGAAAATGTTGTACTCTGCTTTATTGTTGGTAGTTGATTTGATACAAAGTCCATTACAGAGACGAGGTGTCTAGTCAAGAGAGTGTATGGCCCAGGCTACAGCAATGAGGTTTTGCGACCATCGAGATGCACCGTCAGTGAACCTATGATGATAAGATGGCAGAAGATCCATCTGTTGACACGTGATGAGAGAATGATTTTATAGTAAATCCATGATGAGGTGATCATCATCAAAAAATAAGTCATGGTGCATACATGTCTACTCTAGCATTTTATGGATCGAATTTTTTGAGGTAGAGACCATTCATGACATTTTTTAGGAAAGTCTCATCGGGCTCTAATAGTATGTATGCCTCCTTGAGGAGAAAATTTTTGACAATGTATGGGCCATTCCATAGGGTTTCAAACTTTTCAGGTCCTACTACTTCTTGGGCAACGTCATAGTGGACGACTAACTCCTCCTCGGTAAATGTCTGAGGGGTGATGTTGTGATCAAATGAGGCTTTGACCCTCTTTTTGTGGGCTTCATTATTCTTGAGGGATTTTCATGCCAAAAATGTGTGTGATATAGGGGCAGCTTTAGTGCTATGAGAGGTTTTGGTAGATTTTCCACATACTAGTCCGGAACTAACCGAGTAGATTGTATGGGAGGTGGTAATGCTAATAGTATGGGACGTTGAAGCCTCATTGATGTCACGAGATGGGATATCCTATGGCGGTATCCATCTCTAGGTTTTGGTATTGGTGTGGCATGTCCTCCTTTTATGGGTTGGTTTTAGCACTACTCTTGATGCGCGGAACCATGGAAGATATTGGCAATTCCTTGTGTGGTGGAATCAAGAGCAGATGCGACAATAACAATGTGTGATTTTCTCTTGGTTGGAGAGATGCTTGTGTGAGATTTGGGCCACTAAGTGGAAGATGTCATTGAACATACTCAATTCGCGGCATTCATTTATCATATGGTTGGGTTTATCACATAGGGCACATGTGATGGATGATTTTCTTTTGCATGTGGTTTTAGATCGTTTTTGGCCCGATTTGGATTGATGGTGGTGATGGGAGGTGTAATGACAGGGGGCTTGATTTGTTGTTGGTTGTCGTTTCTCCTCAAACACACATTAGATATCTAAGGGTCCTGGTGGGGGAACGGGTTCTATGGACTCAATATCTAAGTCCAGTATATAAGAGTTTTCATTCATGAATCGACATCCAAAATTGAATGATTTTCAGAATCTGGGAAGGTGGGAGCACACCTTCTCTTATGATGGCTTCCTACGCAGATAGTGCATGTATGGTGTTAGAATCTAGGTTTTCTTCTTTGAACATCCTAGGTCATCACATGTAGCACATGGTAATGAGGAGGATGGGGTTGGTTGTTCATGCAGCCTTTGTGTGTTGCGTCAAGGTTTTTTAGAGGATGAAGTTGGTTCTTCTTGAATGTAGAATATGTTCTTACATCCATCATCCATTTTAGGTTGGGTTGGTGCTATCAACTCATTAATGTTGGCTTGAATAAGTGTTCTTAACGTTTCTCGATATCAAGGGATATCGTGACAATGATGAGTGTAGTGCCCATGTTTTTCGCATATAGAACATTCATGATTGGTGCATAATTATTTATTATGTATCGACACAAATTTCGCTCCTTTTGGTGGAGCTAAGGTTACTGATGCTTTGGAGGTGTGCATGAGGATTTTCAACTCATCTAACTCAAGGCATATGTGGGTTAGGTGACCGAATTCTTCACATAGCGCATAGGGTTGTAGGGCCCTGGAGGAGTTTGAGGATTCTCCTATTTTACCGCTTTGCTTGGCCTTCTTGTTGGCCACAGTTGGTGTCAGTACAGGATACCTTTGAATAGGGATGGTTTCCTGAGATGGAGGCACAAGGATACTACCTAACAGGATATGTCCTAGATCAGTCGACATTGTCATTGGGACCAGATACCAGACTAGTATTGCGAGATCCATGTTTGGTAATGTAAGGGTTGTCATGACTTGGTGCGAGACAAAGCTAGGTGGGGGGTATAAAAAGGGTGTTTGCGTAATGGTGTGAGGTAGAGACATGGAATCAACAGTTGCAGGGTGTGTGGTGTCTGGAACTAGTCCTTAGGTTTGGGTGTTTTTTAATGAGGTCATCATGCACACCGGTGCTCCGGTGTGTGGAAAAAGTTCTTGTATTACCGGAGGTTATCCTTGGAATTTCCCTAGGAGTGTTGATGGCTTAAATTGGCCTGGGTTGAGCTTAGAGTAAGTAGTGACCAACTCATGGGAGAAAGATACTAAGGGCGGCACGCATTCTGGTGTGGGTAAGGATGCCTTCTCGTAGTATGTAAGTTGATCGATAGTGATGATATTTCCCTCATGGGGGAACATCATTATTCTGAAAACTTATGAGGTGACTGCGAGCATCTCATACATATAGATTCGGCCTAGTACAATGTTGTAATCCAACTGGGCATCTAGTACTTCGATGTTTATTAACACTATTTTTCCAAACAGATTTGGACATGATACATGTCGAAGCCCCTTCTTCGATGATGCAATGATGAATGTTGATGTTTCGGACTGAGACTGGGATTTGAAAAGAAACTACTGATGGTAGTCGTGTAATAACTTTATCCAATTCGAAGACCATTAGGTGAGAATCATATGGGTCGATTGTGCTTAGAGCAAAAAGTAAGGCTTTCCATTGGGTTAGGCATGTTTGCGGGGCTTCTAATGATGACAATGTTGACGTTGATTGTGCTAAGTCATCGAATATGTTGTAGCTATGAGCATATTTTGAGTTGTGTCATGCACATAGTAAAGGTCCTTTAACCATTTTAGGCATATATTCTACAGAAGGTCAAGGAATGGTCAACGACCCAATAGGTATTGTCGTAGTCGAGATGAACAGATTGGGCTCTGAGGGAGATTCATAACTTCGGTTTCGAGTTTGCAGTAGGATATCCTCTCCGGTCATGAAAATATCATAATTAGGATTGTTATGGGGGTTCCCTCCATATGGGTGAGGGTGGGAAGTTTGTCGTTGAGTGTTAACTACTCCCTAATGGGGTAAGGGGTCTTGCATTACTACAGTTTATTGACCTCCTTTCCCCCTACTATCTTGTATCCTTTTTAAGTCAGGAAGTTGAGAGCAGTGGTGGGTATAATTACCGTATTCCCCAAAAATAGCATATGAATGATTAGTATGTAGACTTGTGTTCTTGCCTTGTTTCTGTGGGTTATTGTTGGTCATTCCATAGTTTTGATTTTAGTTGGGATTTCCCCTTCCTGGTGCCCATGTGGGTTGTTGTTGGTTGCTACCCCATGTTCGGTTTCTCACTTTGGCTTACTTTTTGGTTTTTTCTTAGCAACATTTGAAGGATTAGCTTAATTCATTTGTTCCTTTTATTGTTGTTGTGAAGCAAGAGGAGGTTGCACTATATTACCCCTTACATTGTTTTGCATTGGTGGGTTATTCTGTTGTTGTGATTGGAAAGGATAATATTGGTTTCCTTGTCCCTGGTTAATGTATGGATTCTAGGAAGATGACATCATGTCTGTATTCCTAGAGGAGTATTGGTTTCCCTCTAGGGGAGGATATGAGCCTCCTTGAGGGGGTTGATATTGGTTAACCCTATTAACCATATTCTACATAGGTGTGGGTTGCCCATGATAATACCTTGTATGTTACAATGGTGGTGTTTTTTGCGTAGCATCAAATTCTTGGCCATTGAATGAATATCCAAGGTATTGGTAGTTATTGTTGTGTTGATTTTGGGATATGGACCCAATTAATCCATCAGCAGCATTGGATGCAACTAGGATCTCTTTATAAGTTTGTAGGAGCGAGGCGTTTGGAACGCATGATAAATGTACCCGGACAGGTTATAGGTAAGCTCCAACTGTTGAGATTTACTAATAGCTTCTTCCTCGGTCTTAAGGGATGAATTTTCCACGTCCTTAGAGATTTCATATGTGAGGGATCTCAGGAACAAGTCCAAGAGGACTTTATCTTCAAACTAGGTTTTACAGAGGCTACAGTGTTTTCATCATTCATGGATATGATCCGAGATGTGGGTAGCGGGTGTTTGTTTGAAGTGGGTGAGGAGTTCCAGACCCAAATCACAACGGACCGGGATCTGGAAGAAGGTGAGGAAAGTTGTAGCTAATGAGCTAAAGTTTTTGCGTGACGCAGAAGGTTGGTCAACATACCATTTTGCTACAGGTCTAGTTAGGGAGTGTTGAAATAGTCATAATCTAATAGTATCGTCAGTGATACTATTAGATGAAAACCACAGGTAAAATTTCATGACATGGTTTCTTGGGTCTTCACCTTGTTTTCCTTTGAAATCTAGAATATCTGAAGGGAGCTTAGTGAGCATACCCAACCAATTTTGGCCATGGGAGATCCCATCACTGGTTAGCTTGCTTAAATCCGGTAGGTTTAGCGAAGCTAAGAATGGGATCTATGCATTACCTGCCATCGTAAAATGATTTTGGATAGTTATATACAAAGGGTTCCTCTATGGGGAAGTCTCAGGAGAAATACCTCGATGGGTGTCTCGGGTGTAGAAATTTTGAATAATCTAACACATATTCAATGGAGATTATCCTGATCATGTACTATTGCAGAAAACATACACAATACATAAGCTCCTCTACGTTGATCATCAATATAGCAGCATCAATAACAATAAAACATCAAGAGCATTCACACATTAACACAGTATGTATCCCGGGGAAAGCATCTCGCTATAAACCCCAACTATCTGTATATTAATGATTGAGTCATGTAACATTACACAACATAATACTTCTCACAAGTATCTCCACCTCTGT
>APFE030662853.1:14138-48791 GCA_000404065.3 Pinus taeda
TTTAAATTTATTTCACTAAATTCCTAAAAAAACTAAAGGGTATACCATTAAAAACATTAATAATAAACATGCTACTATTGCAAATAACTTATACAATGAAATAAAAAAATTAAAACCTAGATTATAGACCTTTTTTGGTTGATTTTCAAGGGCTTTTTTGGTGGTTCTCTAGGTTATTTTTGGTCTTCAAGGGTTTTCTTGGTGGTTTCCTAGGTTATTTTTTGTAGTTTTCAAGGTTTTTCTTGGTGGTTTTCACGGTGGTTTTGCGAGTTTTTTTTGTAGTTTGTGTGGTAGGTTTTTTTCAAATTAATTTATTTTATTTTACAAAAATAAATAAATAAAATAGATAAAAATGACAGGAATCATAACTTGGCTCGAGCCTTTAGGTCATTGGCGAGGTTAATGAGCAACTAGATTGAGTTCCTCCATCTTAGTCAAGCTTAGAAATCTTCTATTGAACTCCTTTCTCTTATCGTCTCAGCAAAATGAATTGCAGAGGCGATGGCCTAGGGGATTCTAATGAGAGATAATGCTAGATCAAGCCATAAAATCGATTTTACCATATAGCTCAATCAATCCCCAACTCTCGATCAAGCATTTTACTTGGGTTAGAAAAGGGCTTGATAAAGCGTTTTTTTAAAATCTCAATCAAGTTATTTTTAAGTTCCTAAATAGATCAATCAAGCACATAAAAATTTCTCAATTGAGGACTAGAAATTGCTTCATTGAGGATCTTTTTTTCACCAAAACGCACCCTCGCTTTGTTAAAAAATGTAACCCAGATCCAGGCGCTCACCCATCTACAAGTGGATAAGTTTTTAACCTATTTGAAGTAGTTAGTTAGAAGAGTCATAAACAGTCTGTAATGGCACTTTCAACTACAAAGGTTGAGTACATGGCAATCTCTCATGCAAGCAAGGAAGCAATCTGGTTGTAAAGATTGTGTTCAAGTATGGGGTTGGTATAGTAAGATATAAGTATAGACTATGATGATCAAAGTGCAATTTTATTGGCAAAGAACCCTGCTTATCACTCAAAGAAAAAGCGCATCTACGTTTAATATCACTTTATGAGGGATATAGTTGGAGAAAAAAAGGTATTGCTCATAAAGGTGAACACTTTGAAGAATTTTTAAGATGCATTGACAAAGCCTATAAGCAATGAAAAATTTTCTTGGTGTAGAGAAGCAATTTGTGTTGCAGCTCAGGACCAATGGATTGTGCACTCACGCATCCTCCTGTGTGAATATAAAACAACAAGTGGGATAATGTTGGGTATGTGTTATATTCCTTCCACAACTTTCCCTAGGCATTGTTACATTTCACTTGGCATAGTGGGGTGGTTGCATGGGGGGGCAAGAGACTGCCTTACTGAGGGTTTATAGGGGGCGGTAGCCCCATTGCAGAGAATCTAGGGGAGTGCCTTAGGAAATTTTTCTTTTATGTGGATCAAGCCATAGTTTGGTGGACCCAAGGATTGGGGGAAAAACCAAAGATGCTGGGGAGACCTACCCATGGTTTTACCCATGGTTTTCATACATGGTTTTGGCCATGATATTATGTAGATTAGGTCAAGGGACCAATGATTATGTTCTAATCTAAGGTTAATGGATTGGGGTTTATGAATTCCTTGATATGTATATATATGTATTGCAACATTGAAAGGAAGATAATGAAAAATCAATAAGGTTTTTCCCATTTGGGTTCGAGGAGAAAATCCCACTGTATGTTTTATGTTATCACGATTGTATATTTTTCTATTTTAAGAATCTGTCTGCAGGTAATTTTTGTACAGGACCTGCAAGTCATAAACATAATTTAATATATATAACAAACAAGACACATAATAACATATTCATTAAATTCAAATGCATCATTTGAATAAGATTTAAAAATTAAATACAATTTCAAGACATAAACAAATAAAGTTTAAAGAGGATTTAAAATGCAAGACGTGTACCTACAATAGGTGAAGAAGGTCCACTATCCATATCAATATCATCAACAAAGACATAGACACTACATCTAAGGATCCATCTCATGTTGAAGGAAGGATCTATGAGTGGAACACACACTCTATTATGACTACGTGATCTATCATGAGAGTGACCATGTATAACAAATCCCCCAACACTCCGATGGGATACGGTTGTGGGGCATATGGGAGGTGGTTCTGAGAATTACATACAATACATATAAACTAATCCAACAAAAAAATGTTGACAGGGAAACCATTTAAAAACTCAAGTAGAATAATCTAGTCTAAATTCCTAAACTAAATAGATTGCTTTTTAAATAAATTATCAATCAAATTATTGAGTTTCATGTAAACACAATCGAAAGATGTGATCAAATCTAACTTACCCTTTTTCCTGTTTCTAAATGATGCATTTTATTCATAGAGAAAAAATATGTAAATATATGTAAAAATTTGAAATAAACCTATTTGTGAAACTAATAAAACTTCATGCCAACCAAATACTCCATAAGATAAGTTCCTATAATGTTTGACTCTGTAACATGGGATGTACTAAGTGGAATAACATGAAGTCAAAATTTTTGGTACATCACATTACATAATGAAACAATAGGGTACATATTAGACAAGACTCAAAATGTTATCTTCACTTTAAATCCACTTTTCATCATGGATTTAATGTATGTACCAATGATGAATTGTTGAAACTTGAATATATATGTGTGTGAGTGTGTCTGTGTGGTATAATTATGCTACGTTGTGGTACATAATTAAAACAAAATATAATAAGTGTAAGTTACGAAATCATTACTTAACTAATATATTTAATAAGGGTAACAACTAACGTATATATAGTGGCCATACCATTAAATTAAATAATTATACAAATGAGTAGAGGAAATTTTAAGGAAAATTAGAATCTATAGATAAAATTGATTCTTTAAAAATTTCTTGAGCATCACCTAAAGATTATGTTATTATGAAGAGAACATTATGTTAAACAATTATAAAACTATGTTAAATGATTTATATATATTTGTGTATGTGTGTGTAATGTTATAGATATAGCTATGTTAGATATACTTATATAATTATATTACATGCTATGTTGGATAATATATATATATATATATTATATATCTATTTTATAATTATATATATATGAAATGTTATGTTATAGTTCATGCTGACGATGATGGTTAACGTCCACTAAGACCAAACTTTGGTCTATCGGACCTAAAGAAAACAAATTATTTAGTTTGATTTAAGATTTTATTCCTATGCTCAAAAAGCTTGGAGAGAAGCCTCCCGAGCTCACTATAATTTTTGCATCGTAAAAGGCTAGGAAAGTCAGTATTGCAACAAAGACTATGAAACTGATATCTAATGTGGTTGTAAGTGGGGCACTCTAAGAGGAATTGGTTTTCATCCTCGATGTTCATATTCTCACAGAGATGGTCGATCCTTTCCATCCATGGTGTTTTAGGAACTGCCCAATGACCCGTTTCACTATGGAGCTCATGAGAGTTCGTTCTAATCTTGTATATATTAATTTTCTTCTTTGATATAATTAAAATTGAGAGATACTTTTGATATTCTAGGGTGGGGTTGGTGACCTCCTTATAATGTCTTAATTTTCTTTTAGGTGCTAAATCTTTCTCACACCACATTTGTTCTTTTAACTTAGAAGTAATAATATTTTTAATGTTATTAATGTCTTGCAATGCAACATTCTCATCGATCTCCCAATGGTTTAACCAGGCCTTGGTGTCTTTATACCAACTTTGTTTGAGCCTTAGGTGGTTTTGGCTGGAATTAAAATCAAGCTTAGGAAGTCTATGGTCTCCTATGTTATCAATTTTGTGCTTGTACAACAAAAGCCTAGTCATAGCTAGGCTCTCGATAGGGTAAAGACCCAGTTCTATAAGGAGAATATGATAGGGTGTATTGCTTTTAATTTTAAGGTTATACATTATAAAATGCTTCTGGATTTTCTCAATCTTTCTACCAGATTCTCTAAAGATGCTGCAACCCCAAACCTCACATCCACACAACATAATATGAGTTACTAAAGTTTCAAAGAGGAACTCATTTCTATCCCACATTACGAGGTTTTCCATTTTACAATTATTTTCAAGACCAAAATAATCTTTCCACCTCCTATTAATCCTTTTCTCAATGCTATAGTTCAAGTGGAGCTTGTGATTAATATCAATTCCTAGGTACTTGTAAGAAGACACTTTCTCCAAGTTACTATTGTCATACATAAAATTAGCGTAACTGTCCTTCTTGTATTTAATAATCATAACTTTTGTTTTGTCAGTGTTAACAGTCATACCCATGGTCAAGTAGAAATCCTTGAGAAGTTTAAGTTGGTTATCAAGATCAGATGGGCACCTTGCAAGAAGAAAAATATTGTCATCATAAAGAAGAAGGATGATGACTATCCTAGCTAAGATCGTGCCAGCACAGCCTACTTCTTCTAAACAACCTTGTACCTTGTCGATATAAATGCCAAATAGGGTAGGGGAGAGGGGGCAACCTTGTTTAACTCCAATATTACACCCAATATCCTTCAACCACCCCTCGTTGCTCTTTAACTTGGCAACAACATTGTCATATATGTTCGTTATGTTATATATAACTTTATGTTTTGTTATATATATACTTGTTTGGATAACAAATTTTATTTGAATAATAAAAAAATTCTTTCGAATTTTAATTTACTTAGTAATTTATTTAAGTACAATTATTTTTTTAAAACAAATTACTATATTTATGTTTAAAAATATTTAAAATAAATTATTTAAATTTGAATTAAAAATGAAATAAAATTTCTTTTTTCATTCAATAGAGTTCACCATGAGCAACATATTCATTATGTCAATCTAAAACTCCTATTATATTTATTTATTGGTTATGTTTAGTTGTTTTTTGATTGGAATTTCTTTGCCATATTCTTGTAATTTGTTGAAATTCAAAATGCATTTTAAAACAAAATCATTTGTTTTTTTTTATTTATTTCACCAATTTTTGAAAAAAAAAAAAGACTTTAAACAAAATATTTAAAAATAAAGTACCATTAAAATATAATAATAAATTTACTATTTGCAATAATTATACAATGAAATAAAAAAATTAAAACCTATATTATAGTTTTTTGTTTAGTGGTTTTCAAGGGTTTTCTTGGTGGTTTTCTAGGTTGTTCTTGGTCTTCAAGGGTTTTCTTGGTGGTTTCGTAGGTTATTTTTTGTAGTTTTCAAGGTTTTTCTTGGTGGTTTTTTGTGGCTTTCACAGTGGTTTCGAGAGATTTTTTTTGTCGTTTTTGTATGGTAGGTTTTTTTCAAATTAATTTATTTTATTTTACAAAAACAAATAAATAAAATAGATAAAAATTATAGCAATCATACCTTGGCCTGAGACTTTGGGTCGTTGCTGAGGTTGATGAGAAACTAAATTGAGTTCCTCCATCTCTGTCAAGCTTAGAAATCTTCTATTGTAACTCCTTTTTCTCATCATCTCAACAAATGAATTGTGTAGGCGATGGCCTAGGGGATTTTAATAAGGGATAACATAGATCAAGCCATAAAGATCGATTGGACCACATAGCTCAATCAATCCCAAACTCTCGGTCAAGAATTTTACTTGACTTAGAAAAGGGCTTGATCAAGGGATTTCTTAAAATCTCAATCAAGTTATTTTTAAGCGCCTAAATAGATTGATCAAGCACATAAAAATTGCTCAATTGAGCACTAAATATTGCTTGATTGAGCATCTTGTTTTCACCAAAACACACCCTCTCTTTGTCAAAAAGTGTAACCCAAATCCTGGTGCTCGCCGATCTACAAGTGGATAGGTTTTTAACTTATTTGGACTAGTCAGTTAGAAGAGCAATAAACAATCTGTAGTGGCACTTTCAATTACAAAGTTTGAATACATGGCAACCAATCGTGCAAGAAAGGAAGAAATCTGGTTGTAAAGATTGTGTTCAAGTATGGGGTTGGTACAATAAGGTATACGGATATACTATGACAATCAAAGTGCAATTTCTTGGCAAAGAACCCTACTTATCATTCAAAGACAAAGCACATTGATGTTCAATATCACTTTGTGAGGGATATGGTTGGAGAGAAAAATGTGTTGCTCGTAAAGGTGAACACTTTGAAGAATCTTTCAGATGCATTGACAAAGCCTGTAAACACTGAGAAATTTTCTTGGTGTAGAGAAATAATTTTTGTTGTAGCTCAGGACCAATGACTTGTGCACTCACGCATCCCCCTGTGTGAAAATAAAACAACAAATGGGAGAATGTTGGGTATGTGTTATATTATTTCCACAACATTCCCCGATTATTGTTACATTGCACTTGGCATAGTGGGGCAGTCGCATGGGGGGAAGAGACTGCCTTACTGGGGGTTTATAGGGGGCGGTAATCCCCTTGCAAAGAGTCTGGGGCAGTGCCTTAGGAAAATTTTCTTTTATGTGGATCAAACCATAGTTCGGTGGACCCAAGGATTTGGGGCAAACCTACCCATGGTTTCACCCATGGTTTTCATACATGATTTTGGCCATGAGGGTTTTTGGCCATGGTATATTGTAGATCCGGTTAAGGGAACAATGATTATGTTCTAATCTAAGGTTAATGGATTAGGGTTTATGAATTCCTTGATATTCATATATATGTATCGTAACATTGAAACGAATATAATGAAAAATCAACCTGGTTTTCCCGATTTGGGTTCCAGGAGAAAATCCCAGTGTATGTTTTATGTTATTGCTATTGTATATTTTTCTATTTTAAGAATCTATCTGCAAGTAATTTCTGTACAGGGTCTACAAGTCATAAATATAATTTAATATATATAACAAAAAATACACATAAAAACATATTCATTAAATTCAAATGCATCATTTGAAGAAGATTTAAACATTAAAGACAATTCCAAGACATAAACAAATAAATTTTAAAGAGGATTTAAAATGCAAGATGTGTACCCGGAACAAGTGAAGAAGGTCTACTATCCATATCAATATCATCAAGAGAGACATAAACACTACCTCAAACACTCCAACTTGTGTTGGAGGGAGGATCTATGAGTGGAACACACACTCTATTATGACTACGTGATCTATCATGAGCCCGACCATGTATAAAAAAATTCCCTAACACTCTGATGGGATGCAGTTGGGGGGCATATGGGAGATCGTTTTGAGAATTACATACGATACATATAAACTAATCGAACAAAAAAATGTTGACATAAAAATATTGTTTACAAGGAAACCATTTAAAAAATCAAGTAGAATAATCTAGTCTAAAGTACTAAACTAAATAGATTCCTTTTTTAATAAATTATCAATCAAATTATTGAGTTCCATGTAAACAGAAGTGAAATATGTGATGAAATCTAACTTACACTTTTTCCCATTTCTAAATGATGCATTATATTCATAGAGAAAAAATATGGAAATACATGTAAAAATTTGAAATAAACCTATATGCGAAACTAATAAAACTTCATGCAAACAAAATACTCCATAAGACAAGTTCTTATAATGTTTTCCTTTGTAACATGGCATGTACTAGGTGAAATCACACGAAGTCAAAGTTTTTGGTACAACACGCGACATAATGAAACAATAGGGTACATATTATACAAGACTCAAAATGTTATATTCACTTTAGATGCACTTGTCATCATGGATTTAATGTATGTATCAAGGATGCATTCTTGAAAATTGAATATATATATATATATATATATATATATATATATATATATATATATATATATATATATATATATATATATTATATATATATATATATATATTGTCCGAGTGTGTGTTCGTGTGGTATAACTATGCTATGTTGTGGTATATAATTAAATAAAAATGTAAGAAGTGTAAGCTACAAAATCATTACTCAACTAATATATTTAATAAGGGTGACAACTAACACATATATAGTGGCCATATCATTAAATTAAATAATTCTACAAAATGAGTAGTGGAAATTTTAAGGAAAATTAGAGTTTATAGATAAAATTGATTCTCTAAAAAGTTGTTGAGCATCACCTATAGATTATGTTATTATGAAGAGCACATTATGTTAAATAATTATAAAACTATGTTAAATGCTTTATATATATTTGTGTATGTGTGTGTAATGTTATAGATAAAGCTATGTTATATATAGTTATATAATTATATTACATGTTATGTTATATATATATGAAATGCTAGTTTATAGTTGATGCTGATGACAATGGTTAACATCCACTGAGACCAAAGTTTGGTCTATTGGACCTAAAGAAAACAAATTATTTAGTTTGATTTAAGATTTTATTCCTATGGTCAAAAAGCTTGGAGAGAAGCCCCCATGCTCACTATAATTTTGGCATCGTAAAAGGCTAGGAAGGTCAGTGCTGCAACAAATATTACGAAACTGAGATCTAATGTGGTTGTACGCAGGGCACTCTAAGAGGAAGTTATTTTCATCCGTGATTTTCATATTCTCACAGAGATGGCAGATCCTTTCCATCCATGTTGTTTTAGGAATCGCCCAATGACCCGTTTTGCTATGGAGCTCATGAGAGTTCGTTCTAATCTTGGCTATATTAATTTTCTTCTTTGAGATAGTTAAAACCGAGAGATACTTTTGATATTCTAGGGTGGGGCTAATGATGTCCTTATAATATCTTAATTTTATTTTACCTGCTAAATCTTTCTCACACCACATTTGTTCTTTGAACTTAGAAGTAATAATATTTTTAATGTTATTAATGTTTTGCAATACAACATTTTTGTTAATCTCCCAACGGTTTAACCATGCCCTGGTGTCTTTATACCAACTTTGTTTGAGCCTTAGGTGGTTTTGGCTGGAATTTAAAGTTAGCTTAGGAAGTCTATGGTCTCCTATGTTATTGAGTTTGTGCTTGTACAACAAAAGCCTAATCATAGCTAGGCTCTCGATAGGGAAAAGACCCACTTCTATAAGGATAGTAGGATAGGGTGTATTGCTTTTAATTCTGGGGTTATACATTATAAAATGCTTATGGATTTTCTCAATCTTTCTCCAATATTCTCTAGATATGTTGCAACCCCAAACCTCACATCCATATAAGATAGTAGGAGTGACTAAAGTTTCAAGAGGAACTTCTTTCTATCCCACATTACGAGGTTTTCCATTTTACAATTATTTTCAAGACCAAAATAATCTTTCCTCCCACCATTAATCCTTTTCTCGATGCTATAGTTCTATTTGAGCTTGTGATGAATATCAACTCCTAGGTACTTGTAAGAAGATTCTTTCTCCAAGTTACTATTGTCATACATAAAATTAGCGTAAGTGACCTTCTTGTATTTGATAATCATAACTTTTTTTTTGTCAGTGTTAACAGTCATACCCATGGTACAGAAGAAATCGTTAAGAAGTCTAAGCTTCTTATCAAGATTAGATGGGCACCTTGCGAGAATAAAAATATCGTCATCATAGAGAAGAAGGATGATGACTATCCCAGCTAAGATCGCGCCAGCACATTTTGCTTCCTCTAAACAACCTTCTAGCTTGTTGATGTAAATGCCAAATAGGGTAGGGGAGAGGGGACAACCTTGTTTAACTCTGATACTACACTCAATATCGTTCTACCACCCCTTATTGCTCTTTAACTTGGCAATAACATTGTCATATATGTTAGTTATGTTATATATAACTTTATGTTTTGTTATATATATATATATACCTTTTTGTATATCAAAATTTATTTAAATAACAAAAAAAAATATGTTTGGAATTTTAATTTAGTTAGTAATTATTTTAAGTCATGAATTTTTTACAAAGAAATTACATATTTATTATTTAAAAAATATTTAAATAAAATTATTTAAATTTGAAATAAAATGAAAAAATTTCTTTTTTAATTTAATAGCGTTCACCATCAACAAACATATTCATGATGTCATCTAAAACTCCTAATTTATTATTATTGTTCTCGTTTAGTTGTTTTTTATTTAGGAATATTTTTTGGACATTTCCATCAAATTTGTTCAAAATTCGGAAATGCATTTTTAAACAACAAATCATTAATTTTTTAAAAATTATTTCATTAATTCCAATTAAATTTAAAAAACTAAAATAATAAAATAATGTATATACCAGTTAAAAATATTAATATAAACATGTTAACATTGCAGATAATTTATACAATGAAATAAAAAAATTAAAACCTATATTATAGCTTTTTCTGGGTGGTTTTCAAGGGTTTTCTTGGTGGTTTTCTAGGTTGTTTTTTGTCTTCAAGGGTTTTCTTAGTGGTTTTCTAGGTTTTTTTTGGTCTTCAAGAGTTTTCTTGGTGGTTTTCTAGGTTATTTTTTGTAGTTTTCAAGGTTCTTCTTGTTGGTTTTTTGTGGTTTTCATGGTGGTTTCGCGAGATTTTTTTTGTATTTTTTGTATGGTAGGATTTTTTTTCAAATTAGTTTATTTTATTTTACAAAAATAAATAAATAAAATAGATAAAAATGATAGGAATCATACCTTGGCTCGAGCCTTTGAGTCATTGGCAAGGTTGATGAGCAACTAGATTGAGTTCCTCTATCTTGGTCAAGCTTAGAAATCTTCTATTGAACTCCCTTTTCTCATTGTCTCAAAAAAATGAATTGTGCGAGTGATGGCCTAGGGGATTTTAAAAGAGATAACACTAGATCAACCCATAAAGATCGATTGGACCATATAGCTCAATCAATCCCCAACTCTCGATCAAGCATTTTACTCGAGTTAGAAAAGGGCTTGATCAAGGTTTTTTTTTTTTTAAATCTCAATCAAGTTATTTTTATGTTCCTAAATAGATCAATCAAGCACATAAAAATTGCTCGATTGAGCACTAAAAATTGCTTGATTGAGCATCTTTCTTTCACCAGAATGCACCCTCGCCTTGTCAGAAAATGTGACCCAGATCCATGCGCTAGACCATCTACAAGTGGATAGGTTTTTAACCTATTTGGAGGAGTCAGTTAGAAGAGAAATAAACAGTCTGTAGTGGCACTTTCAATTAATAAGTTTGAATACATGGCATCCACTCATGCAAGCAAGGAAGAAATATGGTTGTAAAGATTGTGTTCAAGTATGGGGTTGTTGTTGAGTTCCAAAACTACCTTTCCCTTAAGCAACTTTCTCATAAAATGCATCCTTAGTCATTAAAAACCATTACACATTTCCTCAAGGAGTATATTTTAGTGATTTACAAGTTATACTATTATGTTTGCTCTTTGAAAAGGTTTTTGTCTTTCAGCTATGGAACGCAGCCACTTTTTGTAGTTAATCGGCTGTTCCGCAGCCATCTCCATGCTTTTGTAGGTTACAAGTGTCAAGAGAGGAAGAGGACCATATAGGTAGCTTGGAAAACAATAGAGCACAGATCATATCCTATCCATCTAGCCTAGATCAATGAGGAGGACTCCGTCAAAGGGAAGTCAACTATAGGAACCTATGGCAAACATGACTTTGTTTTGCACACGTTCCTCAAGTGATGGGATCCGAAGCAGTCTCCTGAGACCATGGAATTCATGTACCACCTACGCAAATTTTATCTAAAAGCCACTACCATAGATTTATGTTACCAAGCAACCAGAGATAGAAATTCCGTATACTGGCCTCTCTACGAGTTTTTTTGTAGCTGATTTGTCTCTTCAAAATAGTTGTATATTTCTCTATAAATACCAGCATGTAGAACGCAGAAGAAGTTGAAGTTTTTTCTTATGTAATAGTTCGTATCTCCTTTTTGTAGTTTGAAGAACTCAGTTCTCTATTTTAATATAAAGACTTTGTTTTCAATGGATATCTGAAGCGTTGTTGGTGTATTGATTGAGTACTTATAATCCGAGACCTTTGCAGAGGGCTCCTGCATGGTCAAGGGTACATTTTATTTTTCTTTTGTCTTTCATAGTTCAATTGTAAATTCACTATGCTTTTCCATTATGTTTATAATCATTTTCTAGCTCTGTTTAGAATCCATCTTGTGTCATCTTTTCACTAACTCAATGTAGTTTCATTTTAGTGCATAATAGTTCTTTGGTTATTCACTGCTGTCTAGTTTCTTACCAATAGCTTTAAGTTGATGTTAGTAGCATAAATTGGTTCATTCCATTTTCTGTTCATTAGTTTTTAGATTTTGAATCAAGTTGTTTAATGTCATCCTCTTATTAGTTTAAGTAACTCATGTTATAAATGAGTATTTCCAAAGGCCCTTTTAGTTGATGGTTAATCTTAAAACTATGTGGTGAAATGTTTCATTTATGAATGAGTATTTCTCTACATTTTATGTTTACTTTCTTAGAATAATGAATAATGAAATCTCTCAAAATGCTATCACAAGGAGGTAGTTCTCCCTAAATTGTGTAGCAGAGTGATAAAAATACTTCATTTAGCCTTTCTTTCATAATAGAATAGTTGCAACTTCATTTTCAACTATAGTTTTTCACTTAGTTTAGCTACAATTCCATCTTCAGTTGTTCATTAAGTTTTGATTCTGCAATAGATTAGACAGTAGTGGTAATCTTATTTCCAGTATTTCATTTTTGGTTTATCATAGATAGCTGCAATCTCATTTTCTCATTTAAGCTTTGCTTTTGTAATTGAGTAGATAAAAGTTTTAAGTCCATTTAGTTCATGTTTTGTAAACAATCATAATAGAAAGAAGAGAAGCTTTGTTTTCATTTTCTTGTTTAAAACTCTACTTCCAAATCTAGCTTAAAGCACTTTTAGCTCTCATTTCATTTCTTTAGATTCTTAGCAATTGTAGCTTAAGATTTTGTATATTAGATTGCATAAAATTAGGAATCAAAAGAGAAAAACACCAAAACAAACATAAAACTCAAAAATAGTGAGGTAATATTGTCATCTAGCACATATGGATGACTACACTTCATCAGTTTATGATAACCAGATTGATAATTTATGTAGCAATTTAGGACACCAAATTGACTAAACCTTTTGGCACTGTTGCCAAGGAAGTGTAACTAGGTAGCCTTATCTCTTATATTCATGAAAAAAAAAAAAAAAAAAAAAAAAAAAAAAAAAAAAACAAAACAAAACGAAACAATGACATGCATAGAGGAAGAGACTCTAGGTGTAGATTTATAGCTAGGGGCAGAAGTTCAATTTCCACAACTCCATCTACTCCAACAAGAGTTAGAAAAGGCACACCTCCATCCCAGACTCAGACTCACAGCCATAGGATTCTTGGAATTCAAGGGGAAGCAACTCAGTTAGAAGATCCTCCCACTTCATCTACTAAAACATACCTAGGAGAGAATATCTTTTTCACCTCTACAGTGGAGCCTATTGTAGTTGAGGAAGTAGGAATACCTAGTGAAAAAGAAGAAGTAGAAACTCTCTCCCATAATCCATTAATAGAAGAACCACAGGACTCTGAAGGAACTATAATGGCAGAAGAAGAACAAGATGGAGAATTCTCACTATTTGGAGAAGGGCGTAGAGGGAGAGGTAGAGGAAACAATGGAGGAGGTAGAGGTAACAATGGAGAAGGTAGAGGTAATAATGGATGAGGCATAGGAAATAGGGAAATAGATAACTCATTTGGATTCCCTATAGGAGATGAGGATAGGAGATGAGGAAACATATACCACAATGAAAAAAATCTCAACATCTGTCCTCCCAAACGTTTATGGTTTGAGAAGTGAGGACCTTGAAACATTTTTGTTTGAGTTTGAAGTCTTGTGCAGAACTTATGTCTGTCTAGAAGACTCTCAAAAACTCAAATTGTTCCCTTCAACACTAAAAGGGGCTACTTTGAAATGGTTTATGGGGTTAGTCACTCAATCCATCAGAACGTGGAATGATATGAAACATGCATTTTTGGATAGATACTTGGATTATTGTATGCCTATCAATCATAAGGATGAAGTGTTCAAAAAGATCCAAAAGGAAGATGAAAACTTAGAGGATTTTCTTGAATGATTCAACTATAATTTGAAAAAAGAAAAAATGAACAATTTAGATGAAGAAACTTTGAAAGCTCTGTTGAAGGCCATTAGAGATGAATGGATAGATATCCTTAACATGATGGGGAAGGGAGACATATCTCAACTTCCATTGAATGACATAGTAGAAATATGTGTTCATCTCTCAAGAGGGAAATATAAAACCGAGAAAGGACCAAGAGATCCTTCTCTTGTTAGAGAAAAAAAATCTACAACCAGATCTGTAAGTAGGGAAAAAATTGGCAATATGTTTGATGAGTTTAAAACTAATATTTTAAGGAGCCTTAGTGAGTTGCTAGACACCCTCAAAATCCAAAACAAGTAGAAAATAGAGGATGATGCTTTAGGCATCTTTTGTCCAAAATGCAGAAAGAAACGTGCTCTAAGGGAATGCCCTTTAGATTCAAAAATTGTGGAAACTTGTATGATTTGTTCAGAAAGGGTTATCCTTGAATCCCAGGTCTTAAGGTTGTCTCTCAAGAGGAAATAGTCCAAAATTTTGTAGAACCTCTTTGTTTTATTGCAAGAATACCTTGGCAGGGGCAACAAAATCAAGGATTTAACAATCCAACATATTTTCAACCCCCACCGAACTAGAATTCTTGGCAGCAACCTTGGCCTCAACCTCAAACTCAGTATCAATCTTAACTGTAAGGATTCTGGACACCACATATCTCCACAATGGTATGATATTGTCCACTTTGGGCCTAAGCCCTCATGGATTTGCTTTTGGACTTACCCCAAAAGGCCTCATACCAATGGAGATATTTGTCCATCCTTATATACCCATGATCCTCCCCACTTCTAGTCAATGTGGGACTTTGGTCGTATACCCAACATTAACCATGGGAACAATGGGTACAAAATCCTTATGCGATATTTGCTCAATATTATCAATATCCTCCATCTTATTAGAGCTCTCTTCCGCTACAAAATCAGAAGCAAAATTAACAACCACAACTTCCAAATCAAATCCCTGACCTTTCATTGCCATTTCCACAACAACCTCCACAACAAAGTCAAAATCCTCAACTCTTACTTCCATTTCAACAAAAACCAAATCAACTACCATCCCAACCATTGCCAAACCCCAATAATAAAAAACCCTCAGAATGCTTACATAATAGAAGGACAACAATTTCCTACTTACATGATGGCTCCCTTAGATCTTAATGATGTTCAACTTAGATCTCGTAGGATATTAAAAAAGGAAAGACCTTCTATAGTCATTCAAGAACAAGATGCTTCTAAGGATGATTCTCTAAAAGTAAATAAAAGTTTTGAGGGAACATCCCTCCAAAACCAAACCATTGAAAACGGAAAACAAAAAGAATCAATAAACACGGCTCCTATCATTGAGCAACCAGCATCTACTTCTACACCTCCTTTTCCTGAGAGATTACAAATTGATAGAGAAGTAGAAAAATAGATCTCATTGCCCAATTATGATTTCCTAGATGAATTGAAGAATGTTTGTATCAAAATTCGTTTGTTACAGGCCATTAAAGAAATTCCAATTCTAGCGAAGACAATAAAGGAGTTTAGCATCAAAAGACTAGGAAGAAAACCAAGAGAAACAAAAAGAATTCACCTGGTATGAAAGATAATAGATATCATGATGGGAAAGATTGCCATGCAGAAATATGTGGATCCAGGAAGTCCAATTGTCAAGGCACATATAAATGGGATTGAAATTCTAAACACATTGATTGAATTAGAGGCAACAATAAACATTATGAGTACACAAACTATGGAGTAGCTTAAACTTCCTAACCTTATTTACACACCTACCTTACTGTAACTTTTAGATAGATCAGTAACTAAACTAGATGGTGTGCTAGAGGACATCTCAGTCTCCTTAGATTATTGGAAATATCCTATTGATTTCATGATTTTAACTCACAAGAATAATCTAGGAGGACACCCACTCATATTAGGAAGACCTTGGCTGGCCACAACTGATGCTTTTATTAGTTGTAGATCTGGTTACATGTATATTTCTTATGGTAATTCAACAAAGAAATTTACTTTGTATCCTCCAGCAAAAGCAATCATAGAAATAGATGACAAGGAATGGATTCATGATGAAGATGTTATTCAGCCTATCTGTACAATATAAAAAATTAGTGAAGATAGTCAAATCTTGAACACATTGGAAAATTTTGAAACATCTTCATAATATGATCATGCACAATTTCAAGAAAAATCTAATGTCGAATACTTATCACCTAGGCAGATGTCTCTCTATTCAATGAAAAAGTTTGGTAGCTCTAGAATTGAATTTTTTCTACGTAGGACATTCAACATAAACAAAAATTTGGAGAAACTACAACAAGAAAAATATTACAAAAGCATTATGTTGCATTTGCATGGGAGCATGCCGACATGAAAGGTATTGATCCTAGGACTTGTATCCATCATATCTATATTGAGGAAAACAATAGACCAATCAGACAACCTCAAAGAAGAATGAATCCAAATCTTAGGGAGATTGTGAAAGAAGATCTCCAAAAATTACTCAAAGTAAACTTCATTTACCTAATCTCAAATAGCCAATGGGTTTCTCCTTTGGTAATTGTGCCTAAAAAGAATGGTGAATGGAGGGTGTGCATTGATTGCTGAGAATTGAATAAAGAAACCTTGAAAGATCACTTTCCTTTGCGCTATATAGATTAGGTATTAGATACATTAGCAGGTAAAAATTATTTCTCATTTTGGGATGGTTTATTTGGTTATAATCAAATTCAGGTAGCACCTGAGGATCAAGATAAAACCATATTTACTTTTCCATAGGGAGCTTTTTCCTACCGAGTGCTTCCTTTCATTTTGTGTAATGCACCAACAACATTCCAAAGAGCAGTACCAGAGATTTTTTCTGATCTAATAGATAAATGTGTAGAGGTATATATGGATGATTTTACAATCTATGGTAACACATTTGAAGAATCTTTGGAAGATTTGGAAAAATTCCTTAAAAGATGTAAAGAAACAAACCTTTCACTAAGCCATGAAAAATGCTTTATGATGTTTACAGAACGTATTGTTTTAGGACATCACATTTCAGGAGATGGGGTTAAAGTGGACAAATCGAAAGCTGAAGTCATCTCTAAGTTACCAATTCCAAATTGCCAAGAAGATGCTAGAAGTTTAATAGGATTTACAGGATATTATAGAAGGTTTATAGAAAACTTTACCAAAGTATCATATCCACTCTTCAAATTGCTTACAAAAGATTGTGAATTCAAGTAGAATCCTAATTGCCAATTAGCATTTGAAACCTTGAAAGCAAAAATATCTGAAGCACCTATCTAGAGAGGACCAAATTGGAAACTTCCTTTCCATATTTATACAAATGCTTCAGATATAGCTCTATGAGTTGTAGTGGGAAAAAAAATATTTGATTCTTTATGCCATTTACTACATAAGTAAAAATTTGACTCCCACTGAGTTGAATTATATTGTGACTGAAAAAGTATTCTTAGTTGTCGTTCATGCAATTAACAAGTTTAGACACTACATAACAGGCTATGAAACTTTTGTTCATATAGATCACTCTGCAATTAGATATTTGATGAATAAACCTATTACTTGTGGCAGAGTTACAAGATGGCTTTTACTTTTGCAAGAATTCAACATTACTGTGCTAGATAAACTTGGAAAACAAAACACAGTTGTTGATTTCTTGTCTAGGATTCAAAATATCAAAGAAGACTCTCTAGTTGAAGATAAGTTTCCTAATGAATATCTATTTGCAGTAACTACTCAAACTCCTTGGTTGGCAGATGTTGCTAACTACTTGGTTACAGGAAATTTACCTTCACATTTATTTCCTAGAGAGAAAAGAAATATTACTCAAGATATTGCAAAATATTCATGGATTACTAATGAATTATATAAACCAGGGCCAGATCTCATGGTCAGAAGGTGTGTCAGGGAAGATGAAATTCCTGATATTCTCAAGGCATGTCATGACGAGCCATGTGGTGGACTCTTTGCTGGAAAGAGGACAACCTATAATGTCCTTTATTTAGGATATTATTAGCCATCCATATTCAAAAATTCCAAAGAATATGTCAGAAGGTGCAACAACTGCCAAAGGGTAGGAAAACTCGCTCCCTAAAATGAAATGCCATTACAACCTTAGGTACTTATCGAACCCTTTGAAAAATGGGCTTTAGACTTTATTGGACCTATTAATCTTCCATCCAAGCAGAAAAATGTATATATTGGTATGCACTCATTATGGCACCAAATGGGTAGAATCCAAAGCATTACTTTTTGCTAACGAAAATCTATAGTTAGTTTTCTTTTTGAGGATATTTTTACTCTCTTTGGTGCTCCAAGAGAAATTATGATAGATCAGGGAGCTCAATTCACATCTAGCATGATGGAGAGGCTTATGGAAGAGTACGCGATCAAGCAGAGGAAATCCACTTCATATAATCCACAAGAAAATGGTCAAGTGGAGTCTACAAATAAAGTGATTGAAGGAATCCTCACGAAAACTATGCATCTACATAGAAGAGATTGGGCGGAAAGGCTTCCTAAAGCCCTATGGGCGTATAGAACTACATGGAGGAACACAACAAGACATACACCCTATGAACTTGTTTATGGAAAGAAAGTCCTATTCCCCATAGAGTTCCAAGTCAAAATTTTCAAGATGGTAGTCCAGTTGGGGATGGATTTGTGAGAAGCTCAAAAGCGTAGACTGGAGAAGTTGAATGAACTTGATGAAATTAGACAAGAGGTTGTTCAAAGAACTAGTCTAGTTCAGCAAGAGAGGGCTAAGTGGCATGACAAATACATCAATGACAAAGGGTTTCAAGAGGGAGA
Source organism: Pinus taeda (assembly GCA_000404065.3). Taxonomy (NCBI): domain Eukaryota; kingdom Viridiplantae; phylum Streptophyta; class Pinopsida; order Pinales; family Pinaceae; genus Pinus; species Pinus taeda. The sequence continues at coordinate 32,952 of APFE030662853.1, forward strand.
TTTGGCACTGTTATTTGATTCAACGTTTAAGGATTTTCAAGGAAATTTTCAAACTCATTAGCTTGGGGGATATGATATTAAAAAAGTTTTCAGTAATGGAGCAGTAAGAATCAGAACAATAGATGACAATCAAACTCCTCTCCTTGTGAATGGTCATAGGTTGAAAATTTATCAAAAACCAATCTCAAAGGAGGATTTCATCAACATCTTTCAAAATAATTCTGAAATGAAGTTGCTGAAGAAGAATCCTTCTTCTCCACCAACTTAGTCCTTGTTATTCTCATCATATTTATTAAAAAAAAAAAAAATTGTTAAGGTTGAAAAATAATCATTGATTGGCATGCTTATATAGAATATACAGGGTGAAAATCAGAAGACTCTGACACCCATTATTTTCCAAAAAAAATGGTGACTCATTATGCATTCTGAAAAATTCATTGTTTTATTTCATTTAATTTTGTTTTGCTTTTGCAAGTTTCACTTCACTCTACTACTGTATTCCACTAATAATTTTTTGTTCTCCAGCATTTCTTCCATCTCCATTTTTTATTTTTTCCATTTTGCCATATTTTCATGCACACAGCCATCTCCATTCCATTCATTCATAAAGTCACATTTTATTCTATGTTTTACATTCCGTAGTTGTTCTCAAGTTTCACAGTTGTTCCAGATCCATAGCTAATCCTGTTTTGTAGCCAATCTGACTCTGCAGTAATAGTTTGATCATTAGTTCAAGAATAAAGAGGCCAATTCATAATAAATTTCATATGTAGATAATGTAGGGGAAAACAACTTTTGAAGACATATCAACATCTAAGCATGTGAAGAAGTAAACAACAAAAGATTAGGAAGTGGAAGGTATGGTTCTAGAGGTAAGAACAAAAACTTATTTCAAATAGCAATACAAAACATAGGTTGTATAACTCGTCTAATCACACTAATCCTTGAGTTATCATTATGAGATTTGATTTCCGTGATGATTCCACCACATCTTCCGACTTTAATGCCTAACGGTCTAATGATGCAATCTCTATTTTTTACTCGTACATAACTGTACTTCTCTAGCAGACCTGTTAAACGGCTAGATTCATGAAATAACCCATTTGAATACGACTATTTAAAACCCTATTCTTCATTTATTACACCGAGTTCTCTCTTATACCTCCATAGCCTTCCTGTGCATACAAACACGCTATTACATTGAGCACACATTCATTCTATTTTCGTATTCTCTGTGAATTGAAATCACTATGTTTTTCACTTTGTTTATGTGTGCAGCTACTCCATTTCATATATCTTTTGCACACTCTGTTATCACATATTTCATGCATACAACTTCTCTATTTTTTCATACCCTGTATGTACAACCATTTTATTTCATGCTCATATACTTTGTCATTTCATCCCCATATCCATAACTATTTTTGCTTCCATATACCAGTTGATTCCACTGCCGTATACACATTCTTATTTACATAGTCAGTGCAGGGAATTTTGAAGAATAGCAGAGAACAATAGTGATGGGTTTCATTGTCATAATAGAACCTATACGAGTGAAGTACATGGAAGGTTGTCCTCAGTTGAAAGGAATGTTGAAGAAAGCTGGTTGGTTGAGTTTCATTGAGAAATTCGATGGTCACCATAAAGAAATCACTAAATCATTTGCTAGATTGTTTGATGGAATGGACGTTGAGATTGGCGACATAAAGTTTACAGTGACCAAGTATTTTATTTCTGAATCAACTGAGCTACCAAGAGTAGGAGAGAGATGGTTCAAGAATAAAGAATTCCATGATGAAACTTGGAAAGTCATTCTCGAAAATCTAGGTATGGACACTTCAGTTTTTAGGAGGGGAATTCCCATCTCTACACTTAAGGATAAATGGAGTAGCATGTTATTAATTTTGCAAAAACTTATTACATGCGAGGGAAGATTTGGTTCCATGTATGTATATCACATAGGACTGTTGATGAATTTTCTTGAAAATGGAACCATAAATCTCCCATTTTTCTTGTTGAATAGTTTGAGGAGAATGGCCATGAGTGTTCAGAAGAAAATGGAAGCCATAGAAACCAATCTTTATCACCATGGTATAGTAAAAATTTTAGTTGAATATCACTTAAAGAGTGTAGGAGACAGATCGGAGAACTTTTTGATCAGAAACTTTTTCCAAGGTGCATTAGAATTTCCTGAGGGAAGTTCCGTGAAAAGAAGTAGGAGAAGGAAAACTAGTCTCAGAAATCAAAATACTCCTGAAACTTCAACTCAAAAAAACAGTGAAGAAGAGCCCATCTCAAAAATTTTAACAGAGATCAAAAATTCGACAAAATGGAGGAGAAATATGAAAGAAAAAGTTAAGTAAATCCATAAAAATACTCCTGAACCTTCATCAGAGGACGAACAATTACTTTCTGACAGCTTAGTCAACATTAGGGATCCATTCAAGAAAGAGAAATAGAAGGGGAAAAGAAGACAGGTTATAGAGGATGAAATCCTAGGCTCCTAAAGTTTGAGGAGAAGTCCTAGACTCAAGGGCAGAGTGAAGAAAGCAAAATCAAAAGAGACTCAATTCATAGATTTGGGGGAAGAAACTCCAACTCAGTCATAAGACAATATCTCATATGAGCAGAGCCACAACACTCACTTCAACAAAACTTTGAAAGCAACCCAAGGAGAACATCTCTAGGAGTTGATCCAATCCAACAACATATTTATTATTACAATGAGTCACTAGAGCAAAAGAATACATCAGTGGATCAGGGGACTTCATCCAACCTTGAGCAGCCAGCCACATCACAAGAGACTTTGACTAGCTCACTTAAGCAGTAAATCTATGAGCTAGAGGTTCTAAATAGGCACATCTAGAGGGAAAATGAAGCCTTAAAAGAACAAAACAAGTTGGATAAGATTATCCATGATAACACTATGCTTCATTTGGGTCTATGGCACAAGAAGAAAAACAAACTAAAAGGGAAAAACAAGAAGCTAAATAGGGCTCTCATTAACCTCAAGTATAGATTTCTCATGAGGAAGCCTACGATGGTAGTTGCAACAAAGAAAATCAAGAAGAGGTTGGATGTTTTGGCTGAATTCTCTGAAAAAATGCGGTAGGAAGAGGGAGTTCACAATTTTGATTGCATGAGGACATGCAATAGTCTCGCGGTGGGGGTATGTTGAGTTCCAAAACTGCCTTTCTCTTAAGCAACTTTCTCATCCTTCTTTCTTTGCTTTTCCATGAAAAATGAATCCTTAATCATCAAAAACCATTACACATTGCTTCAAGGAGTATATTTCAATGATCTACTAGTTATACTATTATGTTTTCTATTTGAATAGGATTTTGTCTTTAAGCTGTAGAACGCAGCCACATTCTGCAACTAATTGGTTGTTTCGCAGCCATCTCCATGCTTTTGTAGGTTACAGGTGTCAAGAGAGGAAGTGGACCACATGGGTAGATTGGAAAACATTAGAGCATGGATCGTATCCTTTCCATCTGGCCTAGATCGATGAGGACGACTCTGGTAAAAGGGAAGTCAACTATAGGAACATATGGCAAACAAGACTCTGTTCTGCACATGTTCGTCAAGTGATGGGATCCAAAGAAAGCTCCTGAGACCACGAACTTCATTAAGTTTTGATTCTGCAATAGATTAGACAGTAGTGGTAATCTTATTTCCATTATTTCATTTTTGGTTTATCATAGATAGTTGCAATCTCATTTTCTCATTTAAGCTTTGGTTTTGTAATTGAGTAGATAGAAGTTTTAAGTCCCTTTAGTTCATGTTTTGGAAACAATCATAATAGCAAGAAGAGAAGCTTTGTTTTCATTTTCTTGTTTAAAACTTTATATCCAAATCTGGCTTAAAGCACTTTTAGCTCTCATTTCATTTCTCTAGATTCTTAGTAGTAGTAGATTAAGATTTTGTAGATTACATTGCAGAACATTAGGAATCAAAAGAGAAAAACCCCAAACAAACATAAAACTCAAAAATAGTGAGGTAAGAGGTTCATCTAGCACATATAGTGCACTGCACTTCATTAGTTTACGATACCTAGATTGATCATTTATGTAGCAATTTAGGACACTAAATTGACTAAACAGTTGGTACAACAAGATATAAGGATAGACTGTGAAAATCAAAATGTAATTTTCTTGGCAAAGAACTCTACTTATCATTCAAAGGCAAAGCACATTTACGTTCAACATCACATTGTGAGGGATATGGTTTGAGAGAAAAAGGTGTTGCTCGTAAAGGTGAAAACTTTGAAGAATTTTTCTGAGAATTTTTCAGATGCATTGACAAAGCCTATAAGCACTAAGAAATTTTCTTGGTGTAGAGAAACAATTTGTGTTGCAGCTCAGGACCAATGACTTGTGCACTCATGCATCCCCCTGTGTGAAAATAAAACAAGTGGGATAATGTTGGGTATGTGCTATATTCCTTCCACAACTTTCCCCAGTCATTGTTACCTTGCACTTGGCATAGCGGGGTGGTCGCATGGGGGGGGGGGGAAGAGACCACCCTGCTAGGGGTTTATAGGGGGCAATAGCCCCCTTGTAGAGAGTCCAGGGGAGTGCCTCAGATTTTTTTTTTATGTGGATCAAACCATAGTTTGGTGGACCCAAGGATTGGGGGAAAACCCAAAGATGTTGGGGAGACATACCCATGGTGTCACACATGCTTTTCATAAATGGTTTTTTCCATGATGGTTTTTGGCCATGGTATTTTGTAGATTCGGTCAAGGGAACAATGATTATGTTGTAATCTAAGGTTAATGTATTAGGGCTTATGAATTCCTTGACATGTATATATATGTATTGTAACATTGAAGGAATGTAATGAAAAATCAATCTGGTTTTCCTGATTTTGGTTCGAGGAGAAAATCCCGTCGTATGTTTTATGTTATCTCCATTGTATATTTTTCTATTTTAAGAATCTATTTGCAGGTAATTTCTGTACAGGGTTAAAATCTATGAGAACACTATTATTTAAATAGTCCCTCAAGAACAAAAACATAATATGTATTTGTTGTAATGGTTTCAATCCTTCTTCATTAAACAACTCCTTAAGAATCGAAGCATATATAATTATCATATAAAATATAGAATATTATTAAGAACCTTTAGAAATGGGGTATGGTGTGAATCGAGACTTGAAAGAAAATGTCTTCATGTATTAGCTAAAACATTTTGTTATGAAGGAAATTGAATAGAGAGTATACAAACCCATCAAATACTTATATGGTATGAGATGAACACTATAAATGTGGTATAAACCAATATAGTTCCATCTCAACCATGGATCTAGCAAAAGACGAGAAGGATCAAATATCTTAAGGTGGAAACTTCTTTTAGAGAGTAAAATTTGAATAATTTGATCCTTTGAATATATATATATATATATATATATATATATATATATATATATATATATATATATACCATTTCTAATTTTTAATTGTTTATGCTGCATTTTTGAATGTATAAAATGGATCAAACATTATAATTTATTTTTAATTTTTAACTACTTTATTTCTCTATAAAGTTGATATAAAATTATGCTGACATAAGTATTTCAGATTAATCACATTGATAGGATTTGGTCAACATTTCGAACCAACTAATGTGGTTCATCCTCACAACAAGGTTTGAAACATCGACCAAATCCTAACAATGTGATTAATCCAAAAGAATTATGTCTACATTATGGATTCCAAAAGTCTTAGATCTAATAATATTGTGTTGTTTCATATGGAAATCCAAATATTTTCTTTATGGTTGAGGGTGAAAGTGAAGTATTTTTACCACTTCTCCTTAGTATGGACAAAGAGTGAGATTATTGATGTTTTATTATATTTTAATTAAACCAATGAGACAAGTATATTCATTTTTTATTTTTTATTATATACTTTATTTATGGTTGGGAGTGAGTGAAATATTTTTATCACTTCTCCTTAGTGTGGTGATCCAGGTGGATATTGGTGGCCACCCGCTAATTCCACGTGGATCCCCTCTAGTGCTTCTTTCAGTTCTTTCAATTTTCCTTAATTATAGCACAATTTACTATTTTTAGCATTTTTTCGGGTCCTAAACTTCTGGAGCCGTTTTGAGGCCCTAAACGACGTTTTTTGGTAAATCTACCGCCAATGATTATTTTAGCTAAAAATCATCTTTTCCGTCGTAGTCCTCGGAGAGATCTTTCCAATGGGCTATCATGCACGTCAAATGGAGATAAGACGACCAATTCGCGACCACGGGAAGTTGATGTACCAACTTACCCAAAAACGGGGCCCAAAATTTGGCGTTTCGTCTTCCAGGGTTAGGTTTTGGAATGTGAAGGGTTTTTCCATTGTTTCTCAACAATAAATAGGCCTTCGAGCCTCATTGTAACACATTTTAGAGGCATGTAGCCACACATCTCTTCTCAGAGATAAGCTACCATCGCCCTAGCTGGTTTATTTCTATTTCCGATTGTAAGCATATTTCAGTATTTTCCATTAATGAAATGAAGTATTATTTCCACAGCATCTTTGTGTATATGGTTATCTCTGTATTTTATTGCATTCCTGTTTAAATCTGGATCAAAACTGGCCGAATTCCTGAGCTGGAAGGTGAAAAATTGGCCAAAATCCTCTATGCGCAACGCCTTGATCTCTATGCACAGCACACTTTTACAACTAATTTTGAGGCACTTCCCAACACCCAAATTGAGCTCATGATAGCTTGTTAGAAAGCCCTGGATGTCTACTTTCCAACCCAAGTGCAAGTTTCCAATTTGGAGCTCATTTACCCCCTCAAAACGGAATTCTCCTAGAGGTACTTCCTGTTGTGGATAAAGGTGACAGCAAGGTGGCTTTCATGGTGTTTTTGGGCCTTTTGGCCATCCAGATCTCGATGAAATGCTTTGGAAATAGCTGAGCATGTGTAATTCTTCATGAAAAATCCAAAACTACAAGCCATTTGTGATTTGGACCTCCCAATCTTGTGGGTCGCGCACGGCGCGCTACGCGTTGAACAAAAAAAAACAGTTTTGCAAGCCAAAAATTTCAAAATGACAAAAATTTCTCCGAATTTGCTCAAATTCAGAGTGAAGACCCTCTATCATGTATTACGCCCTACCAATGAAGCCTCGGCCAAAATTTGGAGTGGATCGGGCTTTTTTCGCCGTTTTAGTGCCTTGCTCAATCGCTTCTTTAGGATCTTCATTTTCGCTTTGCAAACATGCAGGCGAGCCCAATAGTGAGTTTTCATATGATGAAGCGTGTCCTTATCTCTGTTTGCCTTCACCAACAATTTCTCCAAATGAGCATTTACCTAGATGAGCATAGATTCTCGATCAATCGGTGTCAAATCACCAGGTCTCTTTCGGGCCGATTCTCGGTCTTCCCGGATTTGCCACAGCTCATAAAGTGTATGTTCATCTTCCAGCTATTTGTTGCGTTGCTCTAAGTAGTTGATCACCCACTTAGCCATCTGCAATTTCTTTTGTAGCGAATCATTCTCAGCCCTTTGCTCTCGGATGATCTCCTTTAGCTCTGAGCTGGGAGAGCTAGCATCAACATCAATGATATCCGTGTCCTGACCTCTTGAAGGACCCTCTTCAAACATGGGTCTCTTTCCCCTATCCTGGATCTGTACCTGTGCTGAAGAAGAAGGCGAAACCCCTTCCACATGATGTGGATATAATACTCATTGTGCTGATGAAGTCAATGAGACCCCTTCCACATGATGTGGAGATAATACGCGCTGTGTTGATGAAGTCAACGAGACCCCTTCCACCCCGAGTGGAGATAGTACTCATTGTGTAGATGCAAATAAGGCCCTATGGCCTCATTGATATGTCACATACACTGGAGCATTGACATGCTTGGTCTCAGGAATGTCAAACTGCTGTGAAGGCCCTCCCTCATCATGAACTATCTCTGGTGGTGGCTGAGGCGCTGTGAAGAAGTCACGAGAAATAAAATCCTCCCAAGTAATGCCCTGCTGTGCCAACTGATGAACCACCACGATCTTGATCAAGGCATAATGATAAATATTGTTATGCTGTTGTGCTGGGGTCTTCCTTTGTACAAGAGGCACCATCCTCTCTATGTTGTGACGCATGTAAAATAGAATGTTCATCATACGTACCCTCGTGAAATGCATCAACAAATGGACATGGTACGCATAGAGACGCGAGAATCTTCCCTCTCAACTGAAATATCGGATGATGAGTTTCATCAAAGGTGCAAATTGATCATTCAGGTAGTGGAAAGGAAAAACTCTGCTCAAGTGCCTCATATACCCAGGTTTGATGTATGGTTCATAGTATGATTTCTCTAACTGCTGACGTTTATTCCATTGCTCTCCTACATTTGGTATCCAGTGGCCTCAGCAATAGTCTCGGGTGACAAGGTGAAATTCACTCTGGCAAGGTTTACATGACCATCTTGTAAATGTAGAACAAATAAACAGACTAATTCCCGATGATGCTAAGTTTGTGAGATCATCTCACAGTATTGGAAACATGATTGACGCCGAAAACAATCCATTGCAAGTGGGCAAGCTTGCAATTGAGCCAAAGAAGTAGGCTCTTCCCTGAGAGGCTTACCACCTTTGCAACCTCTGCGAGACCTTCTTGGCACATTACCCTCTGCTGTAGAATCACTATCATATTGTTGTTCATACTTTGACTCCGTGTCTGACATGGCTTTGGTGTCAAGATGTTTATGATATATATGAGTCAATTTTCAATGTATACTCAAAACTTTAGTACTTTTGCCACAGCATCAAACAAACCAAGCCATAATTAGCAATGCTCTGTTTTCAATGAATTGACAAAATAGTCCCCTTTTGACAAATGAGCAAAATACAATGTGTGCTCTTTGGAAAGTTTAACTAGGGTGCACAAATGAGTAAGGAGTTGGTTTTGTCATCAATGGAGGATGAGGGACATCTTACTAAACCACCCACATATTTTAAAACAACTTAAGGGATGCCTTTGTTATGAACCTAGGGTTTCATTTTCCCAAAACCAAATACATCAAATCTCATCTTCGAAACATATATCAAACACCCTAACATTACTAGGTAGCAATAACATACCTATTTGCAAGCTTGGAGTGAGTTTGGTTGACCTCTGGGCGCATATACAAGTTTTTCTGTTGCTGAGATTCAATGTGCAATGCGCAACCCCAGTGCACAGCGCACACTCCTATGCGCAGTGCCTGTGTAATTTTGCACTGGCTCAAACTGCCCAATGTGCAGCGCACCACCCAATGCGTAGCACACACTTCCTATGCACAGCGCACACCTATAACACCGTCCACGAGTTTGCAAACGTGGTTTTTCACCCTCCAACACTTGAACACTCTCTTGCTTTGATAGTTGGTGAACAAATAGACTTGTTTTCCCCCTTATATACAAACAAAATATCTGATTTGATTTAAATTGATTCAAAAACCCACTTTGTAAGGTTTGGCACTTTTTCACTTTTGGTCTTTAATACAACACTGCTTTTTGATTTTCTCATGCTTTTCTGAAGCTTGGACTGATAATCTTTTGTTGATTTTTTGCAGGGATCTAGCATTTAGGCTTAGGAGAACATCAGAGACTTGCTCTGAAACCTTTTGAGATAAAACAAATACAATTATTTACAATAACAATTTTAGTTCCAAAACAGAGTTTTGGACCTAAAATGTTTTCAATTTGAGGAAACATATTAAGTGAAAATCTTTTGAAACCAACCTCATGCCCTGCACGCTTTTAGTATGTGTATGCATGGGACTCAAAACCCTAGACTCTAGGACTAAATACCCTTTTTAACAAAACTAATCATGTATGACAATGAAGGAAATGACCATGTACTTGTATTTTTAGAGAAATTTTTACTAACCCTTTAGGGACAAACATGAGCGAACACAAGAAAACTAGACCCCCTCGTCAGTCAATGGCATGTCCCTAGCGAAATGCAATGAAGTGGAACAAGTGAGACACCTAAAAATGATATGCAAAAGCGAAAAGATCTCTGACGGAGGGCTGTAAGGACCGAGTCTAACATTGGCTCCAATGGGAATGGTGGCTCCTTGGAGACGCCAAGAAAGGCAGATCTCTGGGAGAGCAGACCAGTAAGTTTCATCCATTGGGCGATGGAGTCATTATTTCAACAATTAACACAACACTTTGACACATTTATTGGCTGCAGATTTTGACCTCTGACCTAAATTGACTCGATTTTGAAAACTGAAAGGACTGACAAAACTGACTCGACAAATCTCAAATCAACTAACTTTCATCTCCAGAATTATAGCCTTCGCTGCGGGCCCCAGACTGAAGATGAAAGGTCATTACACATATGCAATAGAACATTAGTAAAATGATATATACAATGATGATGAAATGAGCAGAAAATACTCAGAAATGGTATCGCTTTAGTAGCCGACCATTGATCGGCCCTCCAGGACAATCATCTCCATTCATTTCCTTGAGAAGAAAAGCGTTCTGACCACGGTATGCTGCAATCTTATAAGGACCCTTCCATAAATTTTCAAATTTGTCGTGCTTTCCTTTATCTTCATTCTAGGAATCCCACTTCAAAACCACCTCATCTTGCTGAAACTTATTTGTTTTTGCCTTTCTATAATAAATCTTCTTTATGAGCTCCTGCAACTTTAAAGTATTTTGAAATACTTCTTCCCGTGTCTGCTATAAATGAATCATCTGATTAATCCACCTCTGCATGGGATCTCCCTCACTGCCAGCTTCTTGAAGCAATTTGACTACCAGAATAGCAAGTGAAGTAGGAAAAACCATGTCGGTCCCGTACACCAACTCGAAAGGAGACATGCCAATAGACTTTTTCTGACTTACCCTATCAGCCCAAAGTGCATTCACTAATTTCTTGTGCCAACCCTTTTTATTGATTTCCAGCAACTTTTTAATGATATTTACCAAGGACTTATTTGAAGATTCCGCCAACCCATTTCCTTGCGGATGGTAGGCGGTCGAATGCCCCAAGCTGATATTGTACTTATAGCAAAATTCAACCATTCTCTTTGACTTGAATGCCGCTGCATTATTTGTGATTAGCTTACTAGGACACCCAAAACGTGATAGTATATTATTTTCAAGAAAAGAAATAATTACCGCATCTGTGGCCTGTCAGGTGGGAATTGCTTCAATCCATTTTGTGAAATAGTCTGTAGCTGTCAATATCCATCTATGCTGTCCTGACGATGCTGGATGAATTTCCCCTATGAAATCCAAGCCCCACTGCTAAAATGGTGCGCTGACCTCAATTGGTTTGAGAGGCAATGGCTGTAGTTTCTTCTTTCCTTGAAAAATTTGGCATTCGTGACAATTCTTAATAGCCTTATATACATATGAAAATAACGAAGGCCAATAAAAACCTGCCCTTAGAATCTTATTCGCTGTGGTTTTCCAAAACATATGGCCCCCGTAGTCACCTCTATGAAAATCTTCCACAACTCGTTTGGCTTCCTCCTCTACCAAAAGATTCAGTAACATTCCACCAGGGTCTTTCCAATATAATGCAGAATTAAGGATGAAAAATTTAGCAGTTTTCAATTTCAATGTTCTACTCTTATTTCTAGGCATCCCTGGAGATGAAGACAAATTTTGAAGTACGTATATAATGTCAGCATACCAAGGGGAAGAAACAAAAATATCAGATATCTGATTTACCAGACTCTCCTCATCTTCATCGGACATAGCATCAATGAAATTTATGTCTAGAACATGTAGATTTGTTTTAGCCATTAATTTGGCAAGTCCTTGACCTTTGATTAGCTTGGTTGGTTTAATCTCCACATCATACTCTAACAACACAACAATCCACTTACCTCGCCTTCCTTCTGGATCTGCCTGTACCAAAACATCCTTTACTGCTGCATTAGGAACAAATGTTATAATGTGGGAATGCAATATATACACACGGAAGTCTTTCAAGGCCATTACAAGCACCAATGCTTGTTTTTCAATGATGTTGTATTTCAATGCTCCGTCCCTTATAATACGACTGAAAAAGGCAATAGGCTTCTCAACTCCATCCCTTTTTTTCATTAGTATAGCTGCCAAAGTGTGCTCAGAAGAAAATGAAAACAAAATGAAGTGTTGTGTGTAATCAGGGCTAATTAAAGTAGGGGCAAAAGAAACAGCTAACTTTACCAAATTGAATGATTTCACCGCTTCTTCTATCCACTTTAATTGACTGTCCTTTTTCAACATGTTCGTGATTTCTCTAAGATGCTCGACAAGATTTGGAATGAAACGATGTAGAAAATTCAGTTTGCCATTAAATGATTGTATTTCTTTCTTGTTCTGGGGTTGTTCAATCTGCTGGATGGCCTGAACACGTGCAGGGCCCACACGAATGCCATATTTTGATATGATGTGGCCAAGGAGCTTACCTTCATCCATGGCGAAAATGCTCTTTTTTGGATTAAGAGAAATGCCATATTTGCTGCACTTTTGAAAAACAATTTTCAAGTGATATAAATACTCCTCATCAGAATTTGAAAACACAGTTAAATCATCAAGGTAAACAACCAAAAATACATATTTCTCATTGGTGAAAGCCATGTCCATTGCACGCTGAAAAGTGGCACCTGAATTTTTCAAACCAAACGGCATCTTTGCATAATGAAACATTCCCCATGGAGTGGTGAACGCGCTTTTGTCACGATCATCTTCATGCACTAAAATCTGATTGTATCTTGAATAGCCGTCGAGTAGTGACATCCTTGATGCTCCAACTACTCGTTGTAATATATGATCCATTTTGGGCAGCGGATAATTTTCTTTTAAGGAAACCTTATTCAAATTTCTGAAGTCAATACATAAACGGATCTCACCGGTTTTCTTTCTTACGGGTACCAAATTTGATATCCAATCGGAAAATCTGATAGGCACAATGATTCCTGACTTATACAACTTGTTCACTTCTTTTTCTATCAATGGTAGTAGCTTAGGATTGATTCTTCTCAACTTTTGATGGAAAGGCTTTTGATTTGGTTTTATAGGGATAGTATGTTGAATGATATTAGTATCATATGTTTACAGATCTGAGTAATCCCAAGCAAAAACGTTAGAAAATGAAGACAACAATCTGATATATTCTTCCTTTACCTTTGGTGACAATGACTTTGATAGCTTTACCATCTTGGGATTCTCAGCTGTCCCAATGTTTACCTCTTCAACACCTTTTTCAGTCGGTCTCAATGTCGGTTTGCGGGCCACATCGTCTTGGTCAAACAACTCCTCCAAAGGAATCAATCCCTTAGGAATAATGTTATCTTTAAGTTGCAGCACATCCATTTGATTTACTTGTATATCAACATTACCATCATCATGTCCTGTATCTATGGAGGTATCTTTAAACTTTCCCTTATTCTGCAGAAAATCATTAATCTCTTCATCATCCTGAAAGACTTGCCAACATCGCTGATTATCTGGAATGGTGGGGCAGTGTTTCACATGAATTTTGAATTTGTTGCTGGAATTCATTGGGATTTTTAAATTGCTTGCTGCCTTAGCCAACACATCAGCAACACCATTTTGAATGTGAGGCAGACATGTCAAAGTATGATCAGAAAAGAGTTTCAAAATATCTAAAACTGCGTTTCGATATGCCCTCATGCGAGGATGCTTGGCTTGAAACTCACCCTTCACCTGCTTTATCACCAACTCTGAATCACCATATACTGTAATTCTTTTTGCTTTCAACTTACTAAGAATCTTAAGGCCAGCAATGAGAGCCTCATATTCCGCTTCATTATTAGAACAGTCAAATGCTAGTTTATAGGAACAGACTCTCACGTTGCTTGGAACTTTTTCTTGAGTGGAAAAGGGACTTCGAATCCACACACCAATACTAGCACCATCACTACCTACTTCGCCATCAAAATCCATGGTCCAAAGACCATCTTCATCCTCCTCCAAGTGTTTAAATTGTGTTAGCTCTGTTTTTTCTGTTTGCTGCCCATTATCTTCAGCTGTTTGCTCCATAATATCTTGCTTTTCACTTCTTTCTTTCTGCAGAACTTCTCTAAAATTCTCAGTGATTTCCGGTATATCTTCTGCCTGAACTAATTGACTATCTATCTCATTAAAATTATCAGCAAACAAAACAAACGACTCCAAAGCTATCTGTACATAATTTACAGGATGATTGATTGGGTTTTCTTTGCTTCTTATCATGTATTTCATCTTTTGCTCTCGATATAGATTTCTCATTTGACCGAAGACTGGAATTGTAGCATAAGAAAAATCTAACTGTAGTGTACCTTTCAATTTAGCCCCCCAAGATCTTGAAAGTAGCATACCAAAACATGGAGGAATGTCCGCCACAACCACATCCATCAAGACATTCTTAGCTAGAATTTGATCTAAGCTTACCACCAAGTCCTTGATCAATCCGATACACTTTACACGGCTGGAATCAAATGAATACAAATCATGGTATTTTCTTGTAATATCTAATCCCAACTTTTCCATGATTGATTTTGGCATCAAATTGTGTGAAGCACCCAAGTCAAACATAGCATTATGTAAAACATACTCATGCAACCTCAAACTGATATAAAAGGGAGGAACATCACTTTCAGGAGACTCACCATCTAAAGCAGGCCCAAAAATCAATTCCGGATGATCATCTTCAACATTTACCGTGTCAAACATGGGATCAAAGTTCAGAATTTTGGAGACTTGACCTTGGTAGCTATTGTTTTTCATGATTTCAGTCAAAGGAATAGATACTTTCAGTTTTGAAATTTCGTTCTCCAAACTAAATGCCGAAACCTTTTCAACCTCTTTGATCGAAACTTCTCTTTTTTCAACTTTATCCCTCATTGTGTTTGGTAGCTGATTTACCTTGTCTGCTGATGATGATTTACTTGTTGCAGGATCAATGATCTCTTTTCCTTTCTTTTGTGGTACAGCTGAATCATTTTTTGCTTAAATCTCCTTCTTCTTCTAAATGGGGTTTATGGGCAGATCTCGATTTCTTAATGAGTATTTATTCTGTTGGGAGGATAAAGCATTCATGTATCCTCTTTGGTACTCCTCTGATTCTTCTTCAAGTGCTGCATCATTTGATCGAATATAATCCTCATCTTGGTGTGCGGTGGAGCTTTCTACAAATTATTCCTCTTCCCTAATATAGGCAGGCAGATCATCAGGAGTAAAGAAATGATTTTCCTCGCCTACAGTATCACTTTCATCATCAGATTCTTGATTAACAAAATTTTGCTGAAGAGGAGTCTTTACCTGCTGCTGAACTACCGGTTCTTGTGTTCTTTGTTCATGCTGCTTAATTCTAAATTGTGGCTACTGCTGACCACAGAAATTAGGATTTCGGATCTGTGGTTCTGGCTTGTCAAGAGTGAGCTTTTCAACCATCCTCTCTACCTTGCAAAGTATTTGATCTGATGTAGAAGCTTCTTCTTTGATGGTCACTTGCTTCTCAGCTTTCATCCTAGCTCTTTTATCATTCAAATTTGCTTCTACACTAACAACAATCTTTTGCATATCCTCCAAGGTAGGCAGATCTCTGTCCTGTAATGAATAAGCCATCTCTGGATCAAAACCATCCGGGAATTTAAGAAGAGCTGATTTTCTAGATGGTCTTAAATCATCTGGAATAGCATTATAAACTGTATTAAATATGATAATGTATTTAAGTATGGGGGATTACGCAGTGCATTATATTAGATATCATTTTGGGATACTGCGTTAAGTAAGTCATTCAAACGTATGACCATTTCCATGAGAGGTAGTCGTAACTGACTAATTTCTCATGATTTTTGAATAGTTCACTTAGCACTCATTGCAGGGTGAT
>APFE030662853.1:50742-61492 GCA_000404065.3 Pinus taeda
CTAGCCCTATGAGGACAGGAGAGGGCTCTCTCCGGGTCTATCACGGTAAACAAGTTTTCAAAAGGGCTGAGATGAACGATAAGGAATACTGATTTTAGGCTAGTAAAGGGATAGGAAAGTTTGATTTAAATTTTGGAGTTTTTTGTTGGAGAAATGGGAAAACCAATTTTAGGTGCGAGGATTAAGGTAAGATCTTTACAGAGTTCGAGTTGGGGCGAGGTAGGCAGTAGTCTTGGTGCCTTTGATTAGGTGTATGAATGGATCGGAACGCCAAGGAGCTAAAGAGGGAAAGGGAGAACATGGATCCTCTCCAAACTGGCGAAAACATGAAAAACTAAACAAACTTAAAGGAAGAGCACTGTAAACAATGAATTCAACCTCATTTACTCATTCATTTAGTTTCAGAAGCATAATAAGGAACGGCATACATGTAAACATGAATAAAATTACAATAACTGAGAGATAACACCATCAAGAACTGAAAGCCACAAGGATCCAAACAGGTGTTGCAAAATCTCTGATCTTTCCTTAGCCAAAATATGAAAAATATGTACAATAGTGTGCCAAAATCTTCCCAAGAGTCCAACCCGTGCTACTGAATGAAAATTTACATATATGGATCAAGATAACCTCATTACCTAACCTCTAGGGGTCGAGCTTCTCCTTCTAGGAGTAGTTTGAACAAATTCTAAACATGGAGCAAGAATCTAGGTGATCAAAACAACCTGCCTCTAAAAAGAAGGAAACTGATTCATTACATTAATTTCTTGCTAATTTGTGAATGAATCATCTAGAAGAAGGTAGATAAGTGCCATGTTACCTTACATACATCAAATTACATCATGTTGGGTCAAAAATTACATCAAGGGGTGAAACTGGTGAAAACTGGCCGAATCCCTGAGCTGGAAGGTGAAAAATTGGCCAAAATCCTCTATGCGCAATGCCCTGATCTTTATGCGCAGCGCACATTTCGAGCTGATTTTGAGGCACTTCCTGACACCCAAATTGAGGTCACGATAGCTTGTTGGAAAGCCTCGGATGTCTACTTTCCAACCCAAGTGGAATTTTCCAATTTGGAGCTCATTTCCCCCCTCAAAACTGAATTCTCCCAGAGGTACTTCCTGTTGTGGCAAAAGGTGGCAGCAAGGTGGTTTTCATGGTGTTTTTGGGCCTTTTGACCATCCAGATCTCAATGAAATGTTTCGGCAATAGCTGAGCATGTGTAATTCTTCATGAAAAATCCAAAAATACAAGCCATTTGTGATTTGGACCTCCCAATCTTGTGGGTCGTGCGTGGCGCGCTACGCGTTGAACAAAAAAAAACTTTTTTGCAAGCCAAAAATTTCAAAAGGACAAAAATTTCTCCGAATTTACTCAAATTTGGAGTGAAGACACTCTATCATGTATTACACCCCGTCAATGAAGCCTCGACCAAAATTTGGAGTGGATCAGGCTTTTCTCGTCATTTTAGTGCCTTGCTCAATCGCCTCTTTAAGATCTTCATTTTCACTTTGCAAACATGCAGGCGAGCCCAATAGTGAGTTTTCATATGATGAAGCATGTCCTTATCTCAGTTTGCCTTCGCCAACAATTTCTCCAAATGAGTGTTTACCTGGATGAGCATAGATTCTCGATCAATCAGTGTCAAATCACCGGGTCTCTTTTGGGCCAATTCTCGGTCTTCCCGGATTTGCCACAGCTCATAAAGTGTATGTTCATCT
Source organism: Pinus taeda (assembly GCA_000404065.3). Taxonomy (NCBI): domain Eukaryota; kingdom Viridiplantae; phylum Streptophyta; class Pinopsida; order Pinales; family Pinaceae; genus Pinus; species Pinus taeda. The sequence continues at coordinate 52,464 of APFE030662853.1, forward strand.
TCCAGCTGTTTGTTGCGCTGCTCCAAGTAGTTGATCACCCACTTAGCCATTTGTAATTTCTTTTGCAGCGAATCATTCTCAGCCCTTTGCTCTCGGATGATCTCCTTTAGCTCTAAGCTGGAAGAGCTAGCATCAACATCAATGATATCTGTGTCCTGACCTCCTGAAGGACCCTCGTCAAACATGGGCTTCTTGCCCCTATCCTGGATCTGTACCTATGCTGAAGAAGAAGGCGAGACCCCTTCCACATGATGTGGAGATAATACTCACTGTGGTGATGAAGTCGACGAGACCCCTTCCACATGATGTGGAGATAATACTCGCTGTGCTGATGAAGTCAACGAGACCCCTTCCACCCCGGGTGGAGATAGTACTCATCGTGTAAATGCAAATAAGGCCCTATGGCCTCGCTGATATGTCACATACACTGGAGCATTGACATGCTCAGTCTTAGGAATGTCAAACTACTTTGAAGGCCATCCCTCATCATGAACTATCTCTGGAGGTGGCTGAGGCGCTGTGAAGAAGTCACGAGAAATAAAATCCTCGCAAGTAATGCCCTGCTGTGCCAACTGATGAACCACCACGATCTTGATCAAGGCATAATGATAAATACTGTTATGTTGCTGTGATGGGGTCTTCCTTTGTACAAGAGGCACCATCCTCTCTATGTTGCGACACATGAAAAACAGAATGTTCATCATACGTACCCTCGTGAAATGCATCCAAAAATGGACATGGTACGCATAGAGACGAGAGAATGTGCCCTCGCAACTGAAATATCAGATGATGAGTTTCATCAAAGGTGCAAATTGATCATTCAGGTTGTGGAAAGGAAAAACTCTGCTCAAGTGCCTCATATACCCAGGTTTGATGTATGGCTCATAGTAGGATTTCTCTAACTGCTGATGTTTATTCCATTGCTCTCCTACATTTGGTATCCCGGTGGCCTGAGCAATAGTCTCGGGTGACAAGGTGAAATTCACTCCGGCAAGGTTTACATGGCCATCTTGTAAATGTAGAACAAATAAGTGGACTAATTCTCGATGATGCTGAGTTTGTGAGATCATCTCACAGTATTTGAAACATGATTCATGCCGAAAACAATCCATTGCAAGTGGGCAAGCTTGCAAATTAGCAAAAGAAGTAGGCTCTTCCCTGAGAGGCTTACCACCTTTGCCACCTCTGCGAGACCTTCTTGGCACATTGCCCTCTGCTTTAGAATCACTATCATATTGTTTTTCATACTCTGACTCTGTGTCTGACATGGCTTTGGTGTCAAGATGTCTATGATATATATGAGTCAATTTTCAATGTATACTCAAAACTTTAGTTCTTTTGCCACAACATCAAACAAACCAAGCCATAATTAACAGTGCTTTGTTTTCATTGAATTGACAAAACAGTCCCCTTTTAACAAATGAGCAAAATACAATGTGTGCTCTTTGGAAAGTTTAACTAGGGTGTAAAAATGAGTAAGGAGTTGGTTTTGTCATCAATGGAGGATGAGGGACATCTTACTAAACCACCCACATATTTTAAAACAACTTAATGGATGCCTTTGTTATGAACCTAGGGTTTCATTTTCCCAAAACCCAATACATCAAATCCCATCTTCGAAACATATATCAAACACCCTAACATTACTAGGCATCAATAACATACCTATTTGCAAGCTTGGAGTGAGTTTGGTTGACCTCTGGGTGCATATACAAGTGTTTCTATTGCTGAGATTCAATGCATAGTGCGCAACCCCAGTGCACAGTGCACACTCCTATGCACAACGCCTGTGTAATTTTGCATTGGCTCAAACTGCCCAATGCGCAGCGCACCACCCAATGCGCAGCGCACCCCTATAACACTGTCCACGGGTTTGCAAACGCAGTTTTTCGCCCTCCAACACTTGAAAACTCTCTTGCTTTGATAGTTGGTGAACAAATAGACTTGTTTTCCCCCTTATATACAAACAAAATATCTGATTTGATTTAAATTGATTCAAAAACCCACTTTGTAAGGTTTGGTATTTTTTCACTTTTGGTCTTTAATGCAACACTGCTTTTTGATTTTCTTATGCTTTTCTGAAGTTTGGACTGATAATATTTTGTTTATTTTTTGCAGGGATCTAGCATTTCGGCTTAGGAGAAGATCAGAGACTTGCTCTGAAACCTTTTGAGATAAAACAAATACAATTATCTACAATAACAATTTTAGTAGCAAAACAGAGTTTTGGACCTAAAATGTTTTTAATCTGAGGAAACATATTAAGTGAAAATCTTTTGAAACCAACCTCATGGCCTGCAGGCTTTTAGTATGTGTATGCATGGGACTCAAAACCCTAGACTCTAGGACTAAGACCATTTTTAACAAAACTAATCATGTATGACAATGAAGGAAATGACCATGTACTTGTATTTTTAGAGAAATGTTTACTAACCCTGCAGGGACAAACATGAGGGAACATAGGACAACCAGACCCCCTCGTCAGTCAATGGCATGTCCCTAGCGAAATGCAATGAAGTGGAACAAGCGAGACACCTAAAAATGATATGCAAAAGCAAAAATATCTCTGATGGAGGGCTGTAAGGACCGACTCTAACATGATCATCTGGGTGGACTAAGATTTGAGTATACCCTGAGAAGCCATCTAAAAAGGACATTAACTCTGACCCTGCGACTAATTGTAATATCTGTTCCATCGGGGGCAATGTAAAATTATCCTTTTGGCAGGCTTTATTGAGGTTGCAAAAGTCTATACAAATCCAAATATCACCATTTTTCTTTCTATCTAGGACAAGATTGGAGACCCATCTGGAATGTCTGACAGGAAAAATAATCTTGGCTCTTAGTAATTTGTTTAACTCAGATTTAATCTGGCTTTCCAAATTAGGATGTATTTTCCTTAATTTCTGTTGAATAGGTTTTTCATCGGAGATCATAGGGATTGTATGCTCCATAATTGAAGTGTCATAGGTTTTAAGATCATCGTAATTCCAAGTGAAGACACTCTTGTTTTGTTTCAACAATTGAATAAAAGCTGATTTTTCTTCAGATTTCAGGCCAAGACCTAGGTTGATGTTTTCTGGTTTCATGTCCATCCCTAGATTGACTAATTCATATCTCAGAGTCAAACTCTAGAGTTTTGAATTGGTGGATCATTTAAATGTATTCTTTAAGCTATATAAGTCTTCTAACTTGACTATGGATTTTGGTATAGAGTTATTGTTGTTTTCTTGTTCTAGTTGATTGTCATGTTGGTCTTCGTCAATTATTTGACCATTGCAAGAGCCCTCTGAAGTAAGAAAACTCACGATATCAGGGTCATTGTTGAAAACTCCCCAGTTGGTAATGTTATCATGAATAGAGGGCCTAAAAATTAATTCAATAGATAATCTATCTTAGTTGTAGTCCTCTGATGGAAGAAGCTTGGAAGCTACATTAGCAAGAAGATCAATGCTAGCATTTTGGAGTCTTGGAATAGATGAAATATCAAACGTTGTAAAGTGTGAGGTCAAGTCTTGTACTAGGGATTGATAGTGTTTCAAATGCCCCGACAAATAGTGTATAGTATTTCTTACTTGTCTAATGACAATCTCAGAGTCTCCAAATACTTGAAGGTATTTGATATTAAGTCTGATTGCTTTGTATAACCCTTGAACCAATGCTTCATATTCAACATTGTTGTTTGTGCAATCGAATTCAAGTTTGCATGATAACATGGTTTTTTCTCCTCTTGGACTAACTAAGATACAACCTGCTCCTACTCCATCGTTGGATTTAAAACCATCAAAAATTAATTTCCAAAACAAGGTTTTATTTACTGGTTTATTTACAAAATACATCTAGAAGTGTTAGTTTGAGAAAACATTTCTATCTGAGATAAAATGGAATTTTCCAAAAAAGGTGATGTGTGAGTGTTGAAATTTCCTAAGAACGACTCAACATAATAATTTCTGATTATGTTGTTGCTATATGCTACAGGATCGTTTTCTCCTTCTAACTCTGTCGCTATGTACTTTTGATGTTTTTCTCATTCAGCTTTGATCTAATTTGGTTTGCCATTGTAGGGGAGCCACATATGAGACCAGTCAGTTGCAAAGTAACCATGAAGCTTTTATGACCAATCCCCACTGAGGATTAGTCCATAAAATTTAGGAATGTCAGCCACAAGTATATCAATGAATTGACACACTTTTGGGTTTGACGAAAGTCTTATGGTTACTTGATTAATTTCTCCGATGACTTCGACTTGAGACTGATATAGCTGTACTATTCGTAGTGAAGATTTCTAAGGTTGAACATTTAACTTAGCACAAACTGTCCAAGGTAAAATGTTAGATGATGCACCAGAATCAACTAAACAGTTGTGCAAATTTTTATTAAAAACTTCAAAAGTGAGGAGAAATGATGGAGTATGGGATTTGGATCTTCCACCAATTAGAGCAATGTCGGTTGGGTTGATTTTATTTGTAGTGCTATTTGGAGTTCTTCCCATTTCATGAGTAGCCTGTGAAATCACAGCTGCGGGAAGAGGCGTAGTAGGTACTGCATTGAGTTCTTTCAAGAGTAATTTCTGTTGATGTTTTAACTTACTGAGCTCATGAAGAGTAATGTTTGCTCTAGTTTTCTTCATATCTTCAATAATATTGTATTCCATTTCATCTGAGATGATAATCATTTTAGATGAAGATGTCAAATCAGATTGGTTTGGGTTTGTGTGAGTAGATTTTGGTGAGGATTTTTTACCTACGATTTTATCCCTGGGAGGTAGAATTGGGTTTTTCTGTTTTGTACTAGACTATGGAGGATCGAGTTGATTTATACTTATGGGAGAGATAGGTAATGCTTCTTGATCTTCCTCATTTGGAAGAATGAATTCCCACATTCCTTGTAGTTCTACAATTTCTTCAACGTTAGTTTGTTCCTCATTTGAAACTTCTTCCTCTTCCCTTTATGATTCAATATTTGTTATAGCATTTGGAGGTTTGGAATCGGTTGGAGGATTTATTTTATAGGGTCTAAAAGATTTCTTGGAAGAGGTTTCTTCTACTTGTTTCTTTATATCAACCATTTCATTGGACATGGTATTCAAGACTTTTTGTATCCCTTCCAGATCAAAAGGTTCCTTTGGTTGTTTCTTCCTGGAATCATCTCTAAAAGACACCTTTTTAGATTTTCTTTCATATAAAGCGTTTTTCTTTTCTACGGCTACGATATGTTTTTCTACAGCTATTTCCTCTCTCATGTTTTCTACTAATGTTGGCTTTGCAGCTCTGCTACAATGATGGCTGAATTTGAAGGTAAAGCAGAAATATACGATTCATTTTGGACTTCATTGCTAGGATTAGAAGTTGTTGGTATTTTGTTCAATAATTTATTGAAGCGAGAGTTGAATTCCTTAATTGGTTCCTTTGGTTCGACTTTTAAATTGGAGAGGTCATTTATTAAGGTTGTTGTGGACCTATCATCCCCAAATTTCGTTAAAAATTGTTCTTGAAATGTATCCCAGTTATTAATGGAGCCTGATGGTAACAAAAAATACCATTATCCTGCTGCTCCTTGTAAAGTATAGGGAAATATTCTTACAACTCCGTCCTCTTCTGTTACTCCATTCAAATTAACAGATAGCATAAAATTATTTATGTGTTCTTCGGCTAATAAACCATTGCTAGGATTGAATTTGGGCAACCATTTCTCAAGATGAACTAGTAATTGAGATAATGGTGCAGCCATTCTTATAGCCCCTAGATTGGCCCATGGCCTCGGTGGTGGATTTTTTGTCGTTGTCAGGATATGAGTAGAAGGAGGTGTGGTAGTAGTTGAAGGTGATTGGGTAGAGGAGGATTTTGCTCATGTACCTGTATGAACCATGATCTGGAGTTGGGGGATGGATGAGTGTTCTTGTGATGATATGGATGGAATGATGAAAGAAAATGATGATAGAACCTCACTATGAGATTCTACGGTTGTTTTCCTAGCTTTCTTATGACTCAGTAGAGGAAAATCAATTGGTGGGATTTCTAGTTTTTCACTCTGTGCTCTAGTCAATCGTTGAGATGGGGTTTGATGAGAAGTGACACTACCTTGGGATAACTCAAAATCTTCTTGAGATATTGAAATCCCCTATAACTTATGGATTAAATTTTGTAATTTAAGGGGCTCTAAAGAAGAATGATCTGGCTTGTTTGAGATTTCAGTAATGTGCTCCGTATTTTTCTTTTCAGCTTTTGGTTCAAAGATAGGAAATTTGGAAGGAGAATTTGAGGGTGATGGTGAGGGAGTTTTACTCTTATAATGGCATGAAGATGTATATTTACTTTCCATTCATAGTCAGTCCCTCCTTCTAGTGCCAATATGTTGAAGTCTCGAAAAATCGGGACTCCAACAAGGGGGATAACCACTCGGTCCGGACCTTAGGACAACTCCTTTTCTGTTTGGAATAATGGCTCTGACTAGGGATGATGGGACCAATTTTCCAATCTATTTATAATGTTCGTGCTAATCAGATGATGTTTTTCTTTCTGGATTTTATCGGGTAAATACTTATTCTAAAACTGATCTATCTTCTAACTATCATATGCAATCTATCATAATCGAAGAAAACATCTAACTTTAAAACTATATTGGGAGTAACGTTTATATATCCGATCTAAAATGATTTCTGAAAGTAATTGATAAGAAATATCATTCAATTACGATAAGAAGTGAATTCATTTAATAATGATCGTTTCATATGAAAAGTTAGCCGAAACGATGTGAGAGATATATCGCATAAAGAGTCATTAATATATTTAGCATAAAAATTAAATCATCATCATACAAAAGTGCAATAATGATAACTTAAGAATTTAAACTTTCATACATAAACAACTTAAAATGATTTATTGCTTAATACCTAAGTAAAAAGTGTTAAGAGATAGAAGTACCATTTGTAATATGTCCTACTCATGTGCTCCAACAAATATTGATCCACTTTCAAATCATTCAACATCAACTAAGAGTACAAAAGTGCAATTTTAGTAGAAGAGGCTGAATTCAAGTAGAAAATAAATCTTGTTCAATTAAATTTATCAAAAACCTCCTCAAAGGGACAAAAGTGCATGTTCTAAAGAATGTTTTTGATAAAATTTCTGGACCTCTCTCTAAATGCATGAGAGGGATTTAAATACTAATATATGAAACTAAAAATAGAAATTACAAAAATAGACAAGGAGGTTTAAACGACCTGCCTCATTTTAAGCGAAAATAAACAAAAATAAAATAAAATGTGCATGTGACTAATGCTACATTTGATCTTTGAGATCACAAATATCTAGCATAGGCTTAAGGAGTCTCAGTTGGCCGACTTTAGCTCTTAGTTGTCCTATGAATATGACATTGGTGAATGCTGGCACTATATTCTCGGTGGAAGAAATCAGGCCCCTCTGGGTCATCCATTGGCTGTGCGATTTCACTAGGTATTGGCAATATGCTTCCCAGTTCAACTTGGTCACTCATTTGATTACCTTTGCCCTTTCCTCCACTTCCAACTCTGCCTCTTTGAGCCAAATGTCCTAATTCGTAAATAAGATTTCTTTATGCGATTCATCTAATTTGGGCATATCTGCTCTTTTCCCATTCTCAGATTTCTGCCAAATTAAGAAGTCTGAAACTTTCTTAAGAATTGCATCATATTCAAGTTGTAATTCCACAACTTGATTCATTATGTTATCACTCATTTCACACTAAGAATTTCACTATGAAATCTTTTGGCATAATAAATATTTCTGGTGTAAAAGTTGGGAATTGAGGCCAAGTGCTTATGTGACAAACTCTTCAATCTTTGGGTCATATTTATGAACTTCTGCTATGCTCTGTAATTGTGCTTCTTTACCTGCTAAACTTCTCTGATGTGCTATCTGTATTCGCTGAAACTCTTGCTGAAGTTTAGCCAACTGCATTTCTGCTTGTTGGTTGAAACTAGCCTATTGTAGTTGTTGTTCTAATAACAAAATTTTGTCTTATTTTTCTTTGAGTAGCTGTTGTACCTCTGCTGCCTTGTCAATGGTTGCTGAAGCATATGCACCTGCGACCTACGTGATTCTAGTGAGGTTAGTCAATGGATCTGTGGATGGGTCTTTCCAGAGAACATCTATAGTTTCATCCTCAGGAGTGAGCACGGAATCCAACTTTCTTTTCTTTCTCTGTCTTTTAATGATGACTTTGTGTTGAGGGTTGTAGAATACATCTAGAGGAGGAATTTCCTCTATTCTCAATACAATCTCAGATGTGGGATCAATAGGAATATGCTCTATTTATTGAGTGCTAACATCCCCTCCTGTTACAATTTCTGTGGTCGTTTCTTGTTGGTTTGTTGGTGGCTATGTGATTTGTTCCCCTGTGTTGAGTATCTTATTGAAATTGTCCCATTCTTCTTCTAAATCAATCACAAACGGATTTTCTCACTATGTAAGGGGAGTTTAGGTTTCGGCTTGTTTTATGAGCGAATTCTATTGATCTAACTTTGCTGTGGACTGGGATGGTCTTTAATCAATTCCTTACTCTTGTTGTGTTCATTCTTTGATGTTTTCTCAGATTGTTCGTCAAAATTTTCTATGGACTCATTTCCAAAATTTGTTTTGGATTTTTCCTTTGAGTCCCCATCTATGCTTGCACTGGGAGTAGGATATCTCATTGGCTCAATGAGTAGTTGGTCCAATGGGACCTTAGATAACCTCATTTTCTTGTAGTTATCAAATGTTTGGAGACCTTCTTGATCAAAAAGTATTTGTGCCATATGTTTTACTTCTTTGAAGGTGTTTTTTTGCAGGAAAACATCATCAATGGGTTTTTTTTCATGGGCAAATATTCTTATTTTGACCATTGTGATAAAATCTTTGACAATACCTGAGGGATCATATTGTCTTCCCAGGAACTTGGGTAATTATACAGATAATACATTGTCAACCTCTCTGAAAGCATGTCCTAAGTCATGCAATGCAAATACTCCACATGTTACGTGAAATTGAGGTCAAATGCCCTTCTTGGAATCC
>APFE030662853.1:80232-96701 GCA_000404065.3 Pinus taeda
TTATGTTTTCATGTATTGATGATTGTTATGTTCCTCTTCTTTTTTGCATGCATATTTATTTGTTAATGTTCTTTTAAAAAGAAATTTTAACACATCATGAAAGTAAAAGGTCTTGGAAGGGTCCTTCTTCACACCCGGACCTGGATCAAGTGGTATCAGAGCAATCTTTGCATTGATGTGAATTACGGTGTCAACAATGACAGAGGAGGAAAGAGAGATGTATGAGACCATGCTTAACATTTACAAGAAATTGGAAATTATGTATGAAACTCTACAGAAAGAGACAGAGGAAAAGGACTAATTACAATGTCAGTTGCAAGCCACGGAAGAGGCCATGGATGAACTGAAGCAAAACAAACATAATATTCAAACAGAGAATGATGAATTGAAGATGTGTCTACATGAAGAGGAAGAGGAGAAACAAAGTTTTCTATGATAGCTGCAAGCAAAGGACAAGGCCTTGGAAAAGATGCAACGAGACCCATGTGAGGTAAAAAGTAGTTCTCCATCTTCATGTATGTTTCATGATGATGATTTTGCTATGTTTGAAAATCATACCACATGAATTGGCTCCAAACTATTGAAGAGAATGGGGTATGAAGGAAAAGGCTTGGGCATTAATGGCCAAGGCATTGTTAATCCCATTAAAGTAGAGGAATTATTCCGGTAGGCAGGACTTGGGTATGTCAGGAAATAAGTTTGGGAATGCGCTGAGACAACTGTTAGCGAACCACTAACAATTGATGATGAGAAACCCTCATCAGATCTTTCCAAATTGAAAGAGGAGGTAAAATATGTTGATTTCATTTTGGTTTCATCTTCTCATAGTATGATGTCTATTGGAGATTTGGAGATCCCAATTATAGGGACAAACATGAGACTCCTTACAAAGACGAGGCACAAAGAGCTTGGTGTTGATAACCAAGGCATAACTGAACCTTTGGAGGTTGTGCATGAACATCGATTTGCAGGCTTGAGATACACTAAAGGGGAGTGTTCAAAGGTGTCAGATTCATCCAAGACATCACAAGGAAAGAGAATGATGGGAAAACATTCCCATCATACCATGGTAGTTTCCATTGCAGGGAGAGAGCTGAGGCAAGCTCTCATCGCCATACTAATATCAGAAACAAAAAAGGAAGGTATAATCACTTCCGATCTTTGAATGTTCATTTTGATTATGATCATGTTGTTAATAATGAATGAAGATCAAGGCATCGAAAAACATGTACTTTTTGTGGTTTACCTAACCATACATTTTCCAAGTGTTGGAAAAGAATGGCGGCACTCATGAGGTGTGAAAGACCCTCTCAACAGCATGAAAAGAAATAGGTTAAGTAGATACGGAGGAAGAAATCCTACTACAGTCATTGCGATAGAAATGGCCATCAAAGAGCCACTTGTTGGGAGCTCCATCCATAGTAGCACCTTAAAGACAAAGCGTCAGTGCGTTGATGAGGAAGAGCAGTTGTTCGACAAGAGAAACCACCTCAAGGAGGTGACCCATTCACATTGATAAGTGAAAAATGGTTTTTTTGACATATTGTCGTTTCATGGTCATTCTTTTGTAAATCATTTGTGGCATTTTAAAGTGTAAAAGTGATGATGTGTTTCCAACACTTGGTCAGCAACAATGGTGTCTAGTCATGTTTTGAGTCGTATTTTGAGTTGCATGTTAAAACTTTAAAAGTGATGTTATGTTTCCATCACTTGTCAAAACAATAATGTTTGGCCTTATGTATATAAATCATGTGCTGCAGTGATGAGGTGTTTTCCATCACTTTTTGAAGCAACAATGATATGTTGGCCATGTTGTCATAGCTAGAGTATTACATACATCTTGATGTAAACTTGACCACTGAGTATGTGTTATAAACTCGTGGTAAGTGTGGGACATTTGGGTATTTAGTTGGTCATGTCATTCAAAGCATGTAATTTGCAAAACAATGTACTACATATGGTAGAAGTAGTAGGTGTCGGCTCGTCGCTTAAGGTTTCGAAGAACAAACATGAAGGAGATGGAAGCGAGACCTTTGTAGGATGCTTGTGATGCAAATAGGGTACAAAGAAAGTGCAGATTATTTTTTCATGATTTTGGAGGACCAAAAGCTCCTCAGTGGGGAGGATTGATCTAGGTGGCTCTAGAGAGAGACACAAGACAAAGAGGACTCAAAAATAAAAGTGTTTAGATTATGCTCAAAATAGGTTCATGTTAAGTATCTTGTCATTGTGATCGCAGAGGTGCGAATGACTCGTCAAACCGAGCTCGTATGCAAAAGATAGAGCTCTTCAAAGTTTGATATGACAGGGTCAAAGTGGGGCCCACAGTCTGCCACATGGCATCCCAGTAAGCAAGTGGGACCCACATGGCAGCCTATCAACCATTGACACTTGGCATTGTTTCATTGGTCTCCTAAACTTGTATAAGAGACAAATTCATTTTTTTATGGTTATTATATAACCATGAAACAAAATTTGTTTTAATATAGTTATTAATAGCTATATAAAAACAATAAAATATATGGTTTTGGGATCAGTGGCCACAACCCCCGTTGAACCCTTTAAACAATCAAATCACAACCGTTTTAAACAAAATTGCATAAGTATGTTAAGACTGACGGCCATAACCCCCACCGGCCTAATCGCAATCGCAATCGAAAGAAATCAACATATATTACTTAAGATTGGAAGCTGTTAGCCCCACTGAGCCCTCCATACATTCTGCCATATATATATATATATATAATATATATATATATATATATATAAATATATATATATATATAATATATATATAAATATATATATTATATTATATATTATATATATATATAAACAAATACAATATACATAACAATACAATACAATATCATATACATATACATATATATATAATATAATACACATTAAAACATGGTACACCCTTATCTATATATGCCAATAATATGCTGCTGATTGCGATGTCATGTAATAGTGCCGATTATATATCGCCAATATATATATCGGCAATATCCCACATATCACACTGATATATATGCAACTTCCATATCTGATCACCGATATTTAGTGCCGCCGATATAGTGCCATCACCGATTTTAAAGGTCGATCACCGATTTCGGGAAAACGCCGATATTTATATGCGGACAGCAGTTGTGCCGATAATGTATTAATGCGGGGTTTAAGGGGCAGGCCGCCCAATACGGACCCGACCTCCATTTAAAACATATTTTGGTTATTAAAATATATATTTAGAGGGGCAGGATTTGATCCCCTGATCCCTTCTTAACCATTTGTCCATTTTGCCAATGCACTAACCAATTACATTGGTAAGTTCGCCAAAATTCTCATATAAACAGTCAGTTTTACCTCTACACATATTTCGAGATAGAGAGAGACTGCAGGTATAGACTTCGAGGCAGAATGTAGGCATAAATTTCAAGGCTGTGAATTAATTAATATTTTAATGCAGGAACCATGAATTTTGTAGGAGGGCAAAATTCTCACTTTGTCAAAATTTGACAAATTTTATGTGGTTTTTATACCTCTCATTGCCATGAACACAATGGTGCTATTTGTTTCTTCATCAAAGGTCTACATTTTCCAGTCATTTCCAAAATGCACGTGGAACCATGATTTCAACAAAAACCGGGAGCGAAACCATGAGCCATGAAATTTTCCCAAGGAGGTAAAATTTTGACATTTCAGAATATAGTCAAGTTTATACTTGCTTTTCATGGTTTTCCATAGAGATCATAGTGGTGAGATCAGATTCATCATCTGAGTTGCAGACTTATAGTCCATCCATGGAGCAGAATCTTTGAGGAATCCCAGGGGAATCTAAAAGATTCCTTGAGCCCAGAATTCTCAACTTCCCAGAATTTCGATTTTGGACAATCGATTTAGCACTACTCGATGCCACAAATTTGATGGTGTCTTCAGATTTCTTATTCTCTCATTTCTTCTTCTATCCACTTTTCTAAGTGCCAGCGTAGATGTCCACATTCTTGTGCAAGCAACGATCATCATACGATTGATGGCTTGATGTCGATGGTCCAGGCAGCTTCAACAGTGTGACATCTAATTCTTCAGATGGCCCTTGGTTGTGAGTTATATGATGTGTTCATGTACTTCTTCTTTCTACATTATACTATACAGATCCTTGATTGATGTTGATGCAGAATCTTTTTTATTACATGTTGTCATGATTCCTTGCTTGATTTGATGCAGAATCTTCTATGTGATGCACTTGTTGTCATAACTCTTCATGTTATATTTTGAGATCCCTTATTATATGCTGGCAGGATACTCTTGTTGTCATCATGCATGTTTTGTTTTGACATCCCTTTTGTGCCATGTCGGTGGGATGTTCACCATGCATGTTTTGGTGTCATACTGATAGGAGTCTTTTGATTGAGAATTCCTGTAGTGGAATATCTCTTAGAGCCACTCCTGCATGAGGACATTTTTCCTTGTATGATCATGACATCATCTCTGTGTGCATCACCATTATTGACAACATTTAATGCAACTGCCTATACCATCTTGACACTAGGGCCTGGAGACGTAGTCCCTCCTGGACCAACTCTGTTATCAATGCTTATGTTTTCATTTGTTGAAGATTGTTATGTTCCTCTTCTTTTCCGCATGCAAATGTATTTGTTAATTTTCTTTCAAAAAGAAATTTTAACACATCACGAAAGTAAAAGGTCTTGGAAGGGTCCTTCTTCACACCCAGACCTGGATCAACACTTGAGCTTCAAAACACATTCACTTGAAAACAATAGTCAATTCCTCCTTGCACAAAGAAAACTAGTGCTCTGATACCAACTTAATCTGAATGTGGAATATTAATTTTCTTTTCTAAGATCCTTATCAGAATACAAAAATGTGCTTGAGGTTTGTACTGCAAAATAACAAGTAAAAACATGAGTTTTTATGTGTTTTTTCTTTAGTTAGTTTCATTAAAAAATTTAAACATGAAATAAGAACATGAATGATAGCATGCATAAATCAGTAATACACCAACCATTGTTGAAGGAGTTTACCCCTCCTAGGCTACACCTCCTTGGATGAACTCTAATGACATAACCCCTTCGCATTATGCTCAATGTTAGGAAAAAGAAGAGTACATAAAGTACTGAGAAATGGAATGGTTAGTTTCTACTTCAAAGAAACAACTTCTACAAGAGTTATCACTCCATATTCACGTAAACCTACAGTCAAACATGTAAACTTTTAGCAGAAAAAGGCATATTACACCAAGACCCCATACTCCAACTTCATATAACATCAATAATACCACAATCCACTTGAAGTAAATAAACAAGTCTATTTTCAAAACACTTAGAGAAAAGAGGAATAAAAGCTACAACACTGATGTAATAGCTATTACAGAAAGCACATGGAGGTTGGAAAATCCCTTCAAGGTCATCTCCATCTTCAAACTTCTCCATAAACTAATTCAACACTTTGGTTGACCAAGGCACCCATAGACTACACCCTACAAAAAGTGTATCTATAAGTTCTCCTTTGATTATAAAACATGTTCCAGTGAGTCCAGAATATCCAAAAATTTGTATCTAGCCTCTGTTTGCATCCAATTTGGTCGAAAACTAGAGAAGTTATGACCTTTCCTAGTTTTCCCACTATTCTCTCTACATTTTGCACAAAATCTGACATCATCCTACAATTTTTCCCGCCAAGTGCTCTAATGGAACAATATTTTCACCAAAAACCAAGTGAAATTGTTGGATCATTAAAAACCCCTGTAATTCTTAACTTTCGAAATTTTTGGCCATGTGGAGGGGCAATGTTCCCAGGGACTAAGGCCGATGGCCCATCCACACCAGTCAGGACCCCCACTCCACCTCTATCATACTTGTTCACATGGAGCTGTCATGGTTTTGGATAATATTGGTAGTTTATTTGGGGTCGTGGTTAGACCCTAACCATGCTTCATGGACTGGCATTGGGGATTAACCATAGTCCCCATCCCCCAAACATATAGCATATGAACTGTAAATACATGCACCTATCACCATGGTTAAGAAGCAATAGGTAGGGAGTGTGGTATGGCTCTGTGCTTTGTATTGGGAGGTTTTGGTTTCGAATCTTATGGCCTCCATCTCAGTCGTTGAACGAAATTTTAGTGGCCTCCAGCTGAGCCATGTGTAGGCCCGTGGAGGCCTCCGGATGAGCCACGTGTCAGCCTGTGGTGGCCTCTAGGTAGGCCACGTGTCAGCCCATGGTTGGCCACTATTCCAACCAATAAAAACACACCATTTCTAACCAATGAAAAGGTGCCACTTGGAACAATTTGATTTACTAAGAGAACCTTGACTAGTCAACTACCACATAACTTGCCTAGTCAGTGCCACGTCAGCAATATGGACTACTAACTGTATTGTCCTTTTTTTTTAAATTCACATGTTTGATGAAAAGATCAGAAGTCGATATCTTGAGCATATGATATCCTTTTTCCATAAAACGACTTGCGCTAGAATTAGGACAACAAGATCTATGTAGTCTTTCAGGTTCCATATCATTATGACAACTTTGAATTTTTGGTTATTTTGAGCTCTTGATAACCCTCCACCTATGAACTACCAAGAGAAATTAAGCCTAAATCCTAGAATACTATAGCTATGCTAAGATTCGAATGCCAAAATCCCTTGGTGAATAAGGCATAAGGGTCTTTTATGCAAGTGGGTGGGTGATCTTTCACCTCTCCCATGACTTTTCAAATTCCCTCACTACATGTTTGAGATACACGAATCTTTACATTCCAAGTAAATTTTGGATGATCCTTATTATTTATTATTAACAAAAATATTGCAATATAATAAAGGAAATAAAATAGGCTTTGAAGCTCCACACAAATAATTATGACTGGCAACCTTCCCGGTAGCTCTACCTTCCAAATGTTTAGGTGTAAATTTTTGAGCAGATGTAACAACTCCTCACATTTACCCACTTTTATGAGCTCGCCATGGTAAAATTGAGATTGTGTCACTATGGTATGCCTCCAAGTTCTAATTATGGAATTGGTGCCGACACACCAAAAAATTATAGACATCCCTTAAGAACACTATATCACCCAAGAGTCAATCCACAACCTATGATGACCAGATTTTGAGTTGGAACTGTTTTTTCACAAGCTTAACCCCCAACCACATGCAAACCACAACATGTATGTGATTATGTACCTCCAACCACACTCATAATCTTGCTTCCATGTGGTTATGACCTAAATCCTCAATTTATATCATGTGGTTCCAAAATCTGTGCCACCTTTTTAGGCCAACCTCTAAACTGCTGCCCAAAATCTCTTGTAAATTTGTGGAAGTGTAGAAAATATGATAATAATGCTAACCATTTAAACTCAAGAAAGAACCTTAAATAGATGTGCCTAATTCATGATATAAATTTTTTCAAACATATGGTAAACATGTAAGCTACAATCCATGAATGCATATGTGATCATAAACTAATAGTCTTCATCTGAGAATGACCAGGAAGGCTCTAATCCTCTCTAGCTAGTTGCAATAGCACTTGTTAGTCCATGTATTCATAAACCATTCAAATACTTATCAAAAAATGGCAAGAACCATAGATAAAATACATCATATAACCAACATATAAGAAAAAAAACTAGCATAGGAAGTATGGAAAATAATCCATAACATCTCCATCATAATCATTACAAATGCCCATCATAGATCACAATAGAAAAATATCTCAGATTAATATATGAAAATTCCAACCAAATTAGGGACTTCTACGTACCACTAGAGAATTGATTGGGCTGAAAATAATGTCTCTTAATTAATCCAATCATCCCCACACCATATTCCAAACATCAATGTGGGATGTCATGGAATAAACCAAGAAAAAACCAATCAGTTCTTACAGAGTCCAAACCACCTCAACCCTCATCCATAGTGATTCCACCTCTACAGTAAAAAAATCACTAATTTTAACCAAATTGGTCTCATCCCAAGTTGTCAAGGGCTCCAGGAACTAGTAAGTCAACCCATAGCCTTCCAAGGCTCCGGTTCATTTGTTCTAACCATCGATGTAGGGACTAGTAACTCAACCCGCAAAGAGATCCAAAGCCTTTGCCCCAACTTAAGGCTCTAGGGACTAGTAACTCAACCCAAGTTATTATAGGGATTCCAAAGCATTTCTTCCAACCCACAATCATAAGGAGCCTAAGAACCAATCAGAAAAACAAGTGGAAAATCCACAACACTACGAATATATAGTAAATGGAAAGGCAAGGTTGAAACTACCATCAATCTAGGAAAATATCCATACCAATGATATAATATAACT
This sequence comes from Pinus taeda, assembly GCA_000404065.3. NCBI lineage: Eukaryota > Viridiplantae > Streptophyta > Pinopsida > Pinales > Pinaceae > Pinus > Pinus taeda. The sequence goes on from APFE030662853.1 coordinate 88,567, forward strand.
ATATAATCACATGCATATACCATGCATCCAAAAATAAACATGATAAATCTCACATGCACACTTTTACTTGCAATCCACAACTAGCTTTTGTCCTTACTTGCCATTGTCCAATCTTTCTCTTCTGTACCCTTGCTTTCCTTGCTTGCTTCTCCAAGTAATTGTTCCTTCTCCTTTGTTGGTCATGATCAAAAGATGAGTGAAAATATGTTGACATATTCTTCGTTGCATTTTTATCATTGATGCCTTTATTTTCTTCATTTCCTTTCATTTTTCCTGTAATTTCCTTAGCATGCAAATTTGTGTCCCTTCACCTTCCTTTTATCCCATTTTCCTTTATTTCATAAATAAATGTCAATTACTGCCTCTTTACCTTTTCCAATTTCCATAGCCATTATTAAACAGAAAGTGATATCCTCTATAATGCTTTTCCCACCATTCAACTTTTAATACATGTCCCATGACCTTGGGCTTATCTTATTTACATGGAAAATCAACCAAGGGTTGCTAAAAGTCCCCTTTACCTTGGGGGAACATCGTCCTCGATGTTCAACGACACTTAAAACTAAGAAACATATTGCCTATGGAGCTTTAGAGCACATATATTTGTATTATTTACAACATATCAGCTGCTGAAAACATGACCACCATACTGCTTATGGATCTTTAGAACCCATCTCGATGTAGTATTTACAATGAAAACCACATATACTCATGCACATTTACCTCAACTAGAAAATAATCGTATTGTCTATGGATATTTATAAACATATATTGATACAATATTTACAATAATATATACACATACATACATATGCACATTTTCTTTAACCAGCAAATAAAAGGATATGATGCTTCCATCAACAACAAGGGAATAAAGAGGCTCACACCTCCACCCTCAAAAGTAATACCAAGATTCACCTCCTTCCTAGGAAGTCTAGAATCCACTGTGAAAATCAAATTCCACATTCAATGTCCAGCGTTGCAGTCCTTTCACTACTTGTTCTCTCAGTGAACTGTCACTAGCTCATTGTTCCCGGTCATAGTCCCAATGTTCTTTTGATTCCATCTTGAAATGCTAATGACCAAAAAAATCATTCCCCAACCTTCCCTTCTGTGCTACACCATTCCTTAGGTAATCTAGTCACCCCCCTTTTGTGCATCCACTCACCTTCCAAGTTACCTAGCATCCCCTTCTCTGCTACACAATCCCTCAGGCGATCCATCCCTTGGTAGCATCTCCTCACATCAGAAGGTCTAGAAAAAAAGGCATATCACTACCTCAAAACCATCATACCACTCATAGCATGCTTATAGAAATAAATGGAAACTATTGTGTACCAATGTCCCATAGTGGCCCTACTCCTAAATGCTTTACCAACATATTACTACATGTTCCAATTCCTTTCGTTGTTTCTAATATTCCTTGCAGTTAATTTAAACCACCCAAATCAGGCATTTCCTTGCTTTCTTGTACCAAGCACATAATTTCCATTAGATTAAAAAGGAATTGAAATAAACTTAAATCATACCGCATTGGTATCCCATCAATAAGGTACACTTGCAATTCTATTTACTTCCTGTCACAAGAAGTCAAACTAGCTCTTTGATTAAAACATCGTGCATAAACATATCACATCTTGTTAGCTCAAAACTCAACCATCATAAATGAGAATCATAGATCACATGGATAATTAAAAATTGAAATAAAATATTTATATTTATCTATTAAATGGTTCTTTTCTTCTGCCTTTGTTCTTTCCTCTTTCGTACATACATTGAATCGCTTTCCAAATTGGAAAAGCACCCAATTCTTCTCTTTGGTATTAGAAATAAGAACATCCAATGATTATACGACCTCTACCGTTAATATCAACAACTCATAGTTGGTCTCATCCCAAGATATCCAAGGATCCAGAGCATTTGTCCCAACCCACAGGCTCCATCGAATAATAAGTCAATCCATTGCCTCTAGGGAACCCAAGTTCTTTAAGGACTCTAGAGCATTTGTCCCAACCCTTAGGCTCCAGGTTACAAGGCTCCACCCACAACCTCCAATGATCCTAATAACCAATCCCCCACACGTATAAATACACAAAATGTACAACACAAAAAATACACCCACACATGGTGTATAACACAACACATAGACCTACATATGTATAACATGATATATACACCTACACCCGGTGACCAACACCACACATATACGTACACATAGTAAAACATAGTGAATACATGTCATGATACAATGACTACATAATAGACATAAAACAACACCACATTTACAGAACAGAACATGTACAACATGTGCACAACACAACATGTAAAACATGCATATAGTAGCAGTACTGCACATCTAGATACCATATTGTCTCTACTAGGAAAATATTACCTCTAGTGTCTTTCTCATTCCTTATTGTGTGCATCCACAACCCAAGTCCCAGGTCTATGGGTCTTTCCATTATCCATACTTTTCCAAACATGTCGCGGATCACACTGCTTTCATTTCACTGATGTATCCTTCAGCATTGTCTTCCATATCATAAACATAGGAATAATTATAAACACATAATATCAAAACTCATATCCACATGAAAATAACCTCATAGATATTCTAAGGCTACCCTTCCCACTTGATTCCTTATAAAACCAAGAACCTTTTCATGCCATTCATCTTCATAAAAAAATCATTCTTCCATAAGAATGATCCCTGACGACCCTGTCATACAATGATATATATACACATATATATTATATATATATAATATATATAATATATCTATATCTATGTATATATATATGTATATATATATGTATGTATATAATATATATATAATATATATATATATATATATATATATATATAATCATGATCAAAAGGCAATTACCAATGTTCATAAGGTCAAGGTTAAGATAACTTCCTCTATCCTTGCACATCATGCACAACATTGGGAACAAAAGTTCCCAACATATTCAAGGAATGTGATGCTAAAATCAATTTAATTTACCTTTCTTTTTACCTTTCTTATGACTTTCTGGCCACTATCCATTTAACATTTACCCCAGTGGACCCAACCAACTCAACTGGTTGTCATATTCTTTCCTTTAGCTTCCCTTTACTCATGCAATGGGTTTCATCTGGGTCTTACATTACCTGTTGGGTTTCATTCAACTCTTCCCGAGCTCCATTAACTTTCCTCTTTCCTTAACCAATTCCCAAGACCCTCAAAACATAAAAAGAAAGAACAAGAAGAAAACAAGAGGAAAACCATGAAAAACCAATAACAATATGACACAACAAACAAAGTGGCATGGCCAAGAATTAGACACAACCAAAACCGAAAATCAAACGAAAAAAAATTACAAGATACCAAAATCACAAAACTAGCAACAAACACCCTGAATCAACCCCATGGTTCCCAGTGCTTCCAAGGGAAAGCTAAACTCGCTCCTTCAAGATTTCATGGCAGTCTATTTTCCATGGAATTCCTTGCATCATACTTCCATAAACACATAATTATCAGTGAATAAATTAATATAACAATATACCAATGATGTTACCTTGATGTACCGAGCATGCTACCTTGCAACGTAAAAGGTGTACATGTCATCTCTCAGCGGACTCCAATTCCCTAGACAAATCCATCCATAACTAAAAACAAGCTATAATTCCTACATTTGATCAACCATTTACCATGTAACTTCCTCAACCCCAAAGTGCTTTCATGTAGTTCAAATTTATCTACTACTTGGCCCTAGAGCATGAGCTTATTCCGTTGTAAGATGGATTGAGGCTCTGCTTGGAACTCTACCTCTAGTTCCACCTTAGTGGTGGATACCTAGTGACTTGCCTACTTGTTATCCACTATTACATAGATCTAACGAATGCTTCGACCTTAATTTATATTTGTCTACACCTCTTGTGCATTGTATATCCAAGGCCTACCATGCATCCACTGTGCACTCTAATAGAAAGGGAGATCCTTCATGTGATGGTCTCCATCACGGACTCAATACCAAAATGATTATACATCTTTTGACATGAAACTCACCCCAGATTATCACCTCATCTCTAAAGCCTTTTGACACACTTAACACCTTCCCACCAGATATCTTTTTTTTCCTTTGAGACTGTGGATACCTATCTTGGCTTTCAAGTACTCTACTCGAGAAAATCCCTTCTCACTCCTCCTATAGGGACACTAGTAGTAATGATGATGAAGTTTCTTAGAGTTGGAGCTAGGATGAAATCGATAAGCACTACCCTCGTATTAGGTGTATCAAAATATCTTCCACCTCTGATTGTATCATCTTTGTCCAACCCATGTCTTCTAAGAGACCTACTTCCATAAGCCCCATTAGTCCCGTCTTCTTATCCATAACTAATCCCCATTTGTCCCTCTCTTTTCAAATCTGATAGGCTCTTAAGGATGGTTGCATTAACTTCTACCTACTTTTCCTGAGCTCTAGCAAGTCTTTCCTTCAACATATCGTGTTAGATAAAGTATATAGAGACATAATCAAAATCATACCTTAGTGTATAATTTTTAGGGGAAGTTATCTTGTTTTCACAATTAATCTAGATTACCACGATATAACTTCACAAGCACATAAATAAGCTCATGGTATCCATAACAGTAACTAGATAACATGCTTATATGATAAACTTATAAACAACTGACATGCATGCATACCAATCACATATTTAGAGTTCAGTCCATATTAGTATGACACAACATTGCAAGTATATCGATTAAAACATGAATATCATAACCATAACCATCAACATAGGCGAATACAAATTAGCATGGTACATAATAATATCAAGGACTTAACTGCAATGACAATAATCATCATGCATATGACTGCAATTCATATAACAACAAATTAACTGACCCACATGATTAACTGATGCACACGCATATGACTGCATTAATCAACTAACACCTATCATGCATGCAACCACAACAACAATAGAATGACATGCATGAATATAACTAAAATGCATATATCAACTATTAACCATCATACCTACATGCCAAACATACAGACCTATATGACGATTTGCTTTCTACCCTGAGATCTAATGCTACAACCTCGCTCTAATACAAATTTGTAACCCTCCTCCCACATTTACCCACTGTCATGAGATTTCTAGGGTAAGCATGAGATGAGTGTCACTATGATATGCTCGAATTCCAAGTTCCAGTTATCAAAGTAGGGTCGACACACTAACAACTTAGAAACATCCCTTAGGAATACTAGCTCAATCATAAGTCAATCCACAACCTCTGATGACCAGATCCTAAGCTAGAATATCTCTTTGACAAGCTTAACCCCCAACCACATGAAAAATCACCATGCATGTAGTTATTACCCTCCAATCACACTCATAAGCTTGCTTCCATATGGTTATGACCTAAAATCCCCAGTTAAAAGCATGTGGTTCTAGGATCTATGCCACCTTTTTAGGCTAGCCTCGAGACCACTACCCATAATTTACTATAACTTTTGAGAAGCATAGAAAATATGATAAAAATGATAACCATTCAAATTCAAAAAAGAGCTTGACCTAGACATGCTTGATCCATGATATACATTTTGTGAAACATATGGTAAACATATAATCTATAGGTGATGAACACATATTTGATCATAAATTGATAGTCTTCATCTGAGAATCACCAAGAAGGCTCTAAGCCCTCTCTAGCTAGTTGCAATAGCACTTGTTTGTCATGAACCATTAAAATTATTATCAAAACATGACAAGAACCATAGAGATAATACATCATATAACCAATAAATAACCAGCATAGGAACCACGGAAAATCATCCATAAGATCACCATCATAATCGGTACAAATGCTAATTGATAACAATCGGAAAATATCTCATATTAACATACGAAAATGGAAACCAAGTAACGGATTTCCACGTACCACCCAACCATAGATTAGGTTGAACTAAATCCCTCTTTCGGAACCATGGAAAATCATCCATAAGATCACAATCATAATCGATACAAATGCTAATTGATAACAATAGGAAAATATCTCATATTAAGATACGAAAATGGAACCAAGTAAGGGATTTCCACGTACCACCCAACCATAGATTAGGTTGAACCAAATCCAGGCATGAAACTGTGATCTCATGGAATAAAGAAATAAAAAACCAATCTGGGCTTCCAAGGGCAAAAATGCATCAACCCTCAACCATAGTGATTCCACCTCTATGGTTTGGAAATCACTAACAAAAACCATACTGATCTCTACCCAAGTTGTCCAGGGATCCAGGAACTAGTAACTCAACCCACATCCTTCAACGCCTCCATAGCATTTATTCCAACAATGGCTTGATGGACTAGTAACTCAACCCACCAAGGGCTTTAGAGCATCTTTCCAAAACTATGACTCTATGAATTGGTAACTCAACCCAAGTTTTTCCAAGGCTTATAGAGTGTTTGTTCCAACCCACAACCATATGGAACCTGAGAACCAATAAAAAAAACAAGTGGAAAACCCACAACACATTGGTTATCGAGGAAATGGAAAGGAAAGGTTGAAACACTGTCAATCGAGGAAAATATCCATGTCAATGACAACACACAACCAGAGAATTGCATGCATATGCCATGCATCATCAACATGTTAAATCTCACATGCACGCTATTACGTGCAATCCAAAACTACTTTATGTCCATTCTTGCCGCTATTCAAAATTTTTGTTGTGCACCCTTTGTTTCCTTACTTTCTTGTCCAATTGCTTGTTCCTTCTCCCTTTCTACTCCTAATCAAAAGATGAGACAAAAGATGTTAACTGATTTTCAGGTGCAGTTTTATCATCAATGCCTCTATTTTCTTTAGTTTCCTTCATTTTCCCTCTAATTTCCCTAGTATACAAATATGTGTCCCTTCACTTTCCTTTTCTCCTATTTTCCTTTATTTTCATAATTAAATTCCAATTATTGCCTCTTTTCCTTTGCCAATTTCCATAGCAATTATTGAACTAAAATTGATACCCACTATAATGGTTTTCCCACCATTCAGCTTGGAATATGTGTCCCATGGCCTTGGTCTCATTTTATTTACATGGAAAATCAACAAGTGGTTGTTACAAGAGAGGTGCCAAAAAGAAACATTTTGTGGTTCATGATAATTCTACGTAACAACAAGTGAACAAAGAAGAAATATGCTACAAACCGCTATAATCTTTAGCAAGACTTTCATATGTGATAAGAAAAATGTTAGAGAAAACTTGCAAAAGAGCTTACAAATTCTAAAAATTCAAGCCAAAAACCATGATAAGGAACCTAATGGAAAGAACTAAAGTTGTATTAGTGATGTCACCTGGTGGAAAAAACCATAGACTTTGAGTATTTAATGCCCTCCTCCATGGGAAGGTCCTTTTGATTCCCTCGACTTTCTATAGTTTCTTTCTCTCTCTTCTTGGTTGCAAATGGGAAAAGGAGAAGTTTGGTTGAACTCAATGTGGAGAGTTTGTGAGTAATGAGCATAGAGCAATGATGATGATAATGATAATGTGTAGAGAGTGAGGAAAAACCCTCTCTATTTACAATAAAATGCTAGGATAGATCTAGATGTAATCAAACAATAAAATATTATTAAACAAAATCAAGATCCAACCATTAGGAGTATTTTATTATATTTAAGAGAGGAAAATACTAATGAAATGATCAATAATATTTCTCTAGTGAAATAGCTTGAAAAATAAGGATTAATTGTGTTAATTAAGGTAAGTGGTCAAAGTAATTAATAAATAAATAAGTTCTATTAATTAGTTTAAGGAGATATGGTAAAAATGAGTTAGAAACAATTACTACATAAATATTTTATAGTTATTTCATAGGAAAAATATGTAATGGTTTATTCAATTATTACTTGGTAATGTGCTCAACTTGGGTTAGAAATAATTAATAATTAATAAATAGTAATTTATTTAATTATTCCTATGGGTTTCCTAGTTATTTTCAGAAATAATTTAGGAAAAAAGGTTCTCTAAATTGTTTACCAAGGTGAAAGTGGGTTTTAATATGTAAAATCGTACTACATGGTGTGTTTTGATCATTCTAGTGGAAAATGTCCAAGTGGTCACTTTTTCAGTGATAACAGATT